>JAVHNF010075450.1:3228-16601 GCA_034783455.1 Micropsitta finschii
GAAAAGAGGAAGACCCAGGGAGCTACAGACTGGTCAGTCTCACCTCAATGCTCAGCAAGAGCATGGAGCAGATCCTCCTGGAAACTCTGCTTAGGCACATGTACAATAAAGGGGTGATTGGTGCCAGCCAACGTGGCTTCACTAAGGGAAAATTGTGCCTGACAAATCTGGTGACCTTCTATGATGGGGCTGCAGCCTTGGTGGGTAAGGGAAGAGCAACTTATGCCATCTACCTGGATTTTATAAAGCATTTGACACTGTCCCACATGACATCCTTGTCTCTAAACTGAAGAGGCATGGATTTGATGGATGGACCACTTGGTGAATAAGGAATTGGCTAGATGGTCATGCTCAAAGAGTTGTGGTCAATGTCTCAATGTCCAGGAGGAGACCAATGATAAGTGGAGTTCCTCAGGGGTTGGTATTGGGACCAAACCATTCTGTGGTTCTGGGTTTTTATGATTCTATTTCCTGGCATACAGGCAACTCTGTGTGTCTTGGACTCTGCAGGATTTAAAAGAAGTACCAACACCATCTTCTGTTCCCCTGAAAATTCTTTTCACCTCACCTCTAAGAAAATAACTTTTGATTTGTAACTGTCACTTGACCTGTGAACATGCACACAGGTACATGTGCTATGGAATGGTACTTAGAAAGAGGAAGAGCAGGGCTTATTGCAGAAAGCTCCAGCAATTTCTGCATGCATTAAAATTTGATCTCTGTCTCTTAGGCACTCATACGACTTCCAGTCTTTTGGTATTTGAGAACCTTACAATTTGACATGCATATGCTGGTAGGAAAGCACTTTAATCCCCAGGGTACAACTCAAAAGCTAAGGCACAAAGAGGTTAAGTGACTTGCACATATGTTACGGTCTTAAATTAATTATGGGCTCCTTAAATTAAGAGAAAATTGCACAGCTAAACACATTAATAGTATTTAATCACTAACACATTATTGTAATCCAGAACCCACAAGATAATTTTAGCTGTACAATGTCTATTCCATATGGAATTTAGCAGCAGGCTGTCAATGTGGAAAGCTGATTGAGAGCAGAATAGGAGGTACTCCTGTCACTTGAAAAGGGTGGCAATTTGCCACAGCATAACTTGACATAAAGTATTTTTCAGGCTTCCAAGAAAGCCAGTACTGAAAATGGTAATGTCAGTTCCAAGTGTAACTTAATAGCTTACTAAAACTCCTTCTCCTGTTGTGGAAGGGAAAGGGGAGGCAGTGAGGTTAGGTTTGCACTTGTTTAACAAAACCTATTACAGCCATGACCCATGTCAAAAGCCAAGTGTGTGGTGTCATTTCAGTTTCAAACGAAATGTCTTTCCATCTTTGGTTATTTATTCATGGCTCAGCTGAGACTTTCAAACACTGGTTAAAAAAGAAAACAAGATTGTATACCTGCCCAAACCTGTGGGACTCTGAAATAACACAGCACATTTGTACCGGGCTCAAAGCACCCCACTTCAACTCACCTCAGGGGTAAATCCTTCCATCAACTTGAAGTGACCTTTACTAGGGCCTTTCAACTGTGGGCACCGTCCCACAAACTGTAAAGTTATGGTACATATCTGTATTTTATTGAGTGTTAGATCATTGCTATTATAATAAAGATTCCTCTGATCTGAAGCAGCCAACTGGCAAAATGATTTCTAACATAAGTAAAGGCAGAATTTGGCCCTTCAAATGATTTCATTCTTTTTTATTAGGGATAAAAAAGCACTGAATTTAAGCACTTGACTTTTTGTTCTAAAATGTATAAACATATCTGTGGAAAGAAAATATGCATATTTGTCCTCAAGTAACCAGGAAAAAAATTGTTGAGGAGGAAGACACTCTTTGTACTTGTATATTGTCAGCTTTCTAACTCTCAGCACATTCTTCAAGGAAAACTTAACATTCGAGAATGAAGCTCTCTTTTGATGGTTGCATCAGGATTAAGACTGAAGTTTATAAATGATGTGGAAAGCCAGAAACTGAGAGAAGTGGTCATAGGTTTCTATTATGGGGCACAAACAATAGGAACCAATGTACCTTTAGACAGTTTATCAAGAAGTTTATTTGCAGTGCTTGGTGACAGCAGAAGTATTAGCTATTTTTTGTTGAAAGCTCAGGATATAAACTGAAGAGCTTAACATGTAGAACAAATTTCCTGAGAGAAAAAGTATTTTTAAAGCCTTTTTTCTTTCTTTAATTACATTCTGAAGTCTTAGATTTAAATGGCTTCTAATACAGTAGTAACAACAGCTCCTCAAAATTCCCTGTAAATGGAGATCCCTACCAAACAGAAAGCGTACACTGGTAAGTATCCTCTTTATGTGGAAGTCCTTCATAAAGTGTAGCCTGGATATGTTAAAGGATACTGCAGCTTTAGTTTAGACAAAACTGATGGCAGCAGGAGAGAAGCACAGTTCCTTAGTGACCCCCTGACCAATGGAGGTAACATTTCTACCCCAGTCCATAAACAGGACAGTAAGATAGACAGGGATAACACAGTAGGTGAAAAAGCAGCCTTAAAATAAATTTCTAGGGATGCAACCCTTGCAAGGTGTTCAAACAGCTCAGCTCCCAGGAGCTGAAACTGCAGAGCAGTTATTTAAGAACCATAATATCATGCAGAGTGGTAAATTATCAACATTCTTTCCCAAAGTACTCGGTCCCTCTGTCTCTTTTGCTGCTGTATAGACTTTATTTCCATGTAATCCATTTTTCTGGGCAGCAGTCATGAGAATGACAGCAAAAGGTTTTGAAGACTGCTGAGCTGTAGGCTTTATTTTTTTATCTTCTTTTTTTCCTTGACAAGGAAAAACAGTAGAAGTGCATGGAGATGTGAAACAACTTCGAAATTTATCACAGTTCATGCTGAAGCATATCTCAGTCTGATGGGCTAAGACAGCCTTATTGCCAAGGCCTTTGGAGTCTCATCCCCCTTGGGGTAGAACATGAATACCTCATGGAAATGCTTAGGTCTCTAAGTCCAACACTTGTTCTTCTTCCTGTATGTGGGTGGGTATTTTCCACACATATAAACTGGATAACTTATCACATACCCTGTGATGTTTCACTGACCACAGAATGAAGAGGGAGCTGGAATATATTTGTTTAACTCTATGCTTATGGAAGTCACTGAATTCCAGACATGCCGACACAGATCATGATCTCCAGAATAACTAGTTCTGGAAATGCAGGGAAAGGCAGGAAGCAAAGCATGGAAGATAGGAAAGAAATAAAAGGCACTTCAAACTCACACACAACATATAATATGATGAGAGGGGAAAAAATTCAATACAATATAGGGTAGGTAGCTTCATATTTTTACAGGGGATTTGTTGAAAAGTTCTGTACAAACATGATAAACTTGCATAAACTGGTTCAGTCCTGTGCATATTTTGAGCAGTGAAAACTATGCTTATTCACAGTATCTAATCTGGTTCCCTGAGAAACATGTTTCAGGTTTGATCTGCCTGTTCTTTAAGTCCATGTAAAGTTGTCATTGACTTGTCTTAGGCCAGATTCTTGTTTTCCTGTGTAACCCAAATTGAATCAGAAGACAACTGGTATTATGAGCTATAAACCCCTAAAATCTGAGTAGTCACTTAAAAAATTATTGTATGGGAATTCCACCACATAGTGTGTTTTTACTGTATACACAGTGTCACAGAACCTGAAGAGTTTATGTTGCAGCTATGTTTTCATCTCTCTTGGAGAGATATGCAAGGTGATGAGAGATCTTTAACAATGCTTCAAATCGTGTGGCAGTCAGAGCCTCCTGTGAAAAGCAAACAAAGGGGAAAAATAGAATTAATTCCTTTATCACTCTTGTCATTCTACCACCTGAAAATTTAATCACTGGTACATAAGCCCAGTCAATTCTAGTCTGGTCATTATAGGTCCCATCCTCAGCTGCTGAAAGCTGGAAGATCTTCACTGAACTCATAGATTTAGAGCAGCTAAAGATCTGGTTCTTGCATACTTTAATCCAAAGCTTTTTGGTTTGGTTTTGGGGGATTTGGCTGGGGGTGGGGGAGGAAGGGTTAACTCAGCATATCTTTGAATACAAAAGGATGGTTAACTGATTTTGCCCGGGTGCATATTCCTTCATGCAGGCTGCCTCTGCCACTTACTTGCTGGAAAACAGTGCTCCTGATCTGTCAGCACAGATAATCTTGCTCCTTAAAACCAAGACCCCTTTATGGCTTTTCCAATTTAACAACCTTTCATTCCACTTGCATGCAGTTATGCATTTTTCAAAAGGGAACAATCCCCATCTGTAATCTCAAGGGTGTCATTATTCTACCTCATTTTCTTCCAAATCTCTATTATTCAAACAAATGAAATGTAAAATCCTCAGGCATTATTTTAGGTTCCTTATGTAGTAGTTGGATTTTCTGAATGATTTACATTGACAGGATTAACTGACTTTAAAATACCAGTACTCCTTTTAAAAAACTTTGCTTAGGATGATTTTGAATGAGGACATGCATTTTCTGCTTACAGTATATCCTTCAACAGTATATTACAAGACTTCTGGGTAGTGAAACAGTCCTGTGGAGCCGGTTCCTGAGGTACAAGTTTGTCAGTGCATTGGGTAAGACAATGTCTCAGTGCTCTCTGGCTCTATATAGCTTGCTACATGAGTAAACCACTGATTTCAAAATCAGTGAAGCCATTTTCTGTGCAAGATGAATGAGGGATGATATAGACTTCACGTGTTTGTCTCTGTAAATCTGTATTCTGTTGGTTTGGAACATATTTAATGGTATTAAGCTCCTGACATTGTTCAATCTAAAGTAGCCTCCCTCTAGTTGAAAATTACTTAATGAAAAAGAGAAAAGTTTTATGTGTATATATATATATTTGTATTTCAGTTAACTTTGGCTCTTGATCCTTTCATGCCCATTAAATATTGTCCACAATTTTCTCTGGAAAATACAACAGGGAAGGTTTGGATATTTGCGTCCCTGTGCCGTGATGTTTGTTGAAACTGGTTGGAAAACATTATCATTGATAAATTTACCTTCTTATTTGACACGACATGCATAATAACTTCAAAATGCCTTTAATTCCATTTTTCCATTGTAAGAAATCACAGAACAAGGAAATGAAGTGGAAATTTCTGTAGTAGGTAGCATTTACAAGTAATATCTTATTTGTGTTTCATTTAATTCAAACAAGGTGAATGAGTCATTCAAAGGTTTTCTTTGGTTTTCCAAAAGAAAACAGAACAAGTTAATTGACCAGGTTTAGAGCGTAAGCCAGTATTGAATCAGGGATGAAACCAGTGGCTCGTGAGTCACATATTTGTGCTTGACAATCTGACTCTCTATTGACCATGACTGTGACATTCTAGTGGCTCCAAATGTACTGTTTTAATCTGTAGCTGTGTAAATCAAATAATAATTTATTAGTTATGAAGAGAGAAGCATGCTAAGGTTATTAAAGTTAAGTTACATTTAATCTCAGAGACAGTCTAACGCCACTTTTGACACACTTTTTCATGTATTCTCCCATTGGCCTGCAATTCACAGTGAAACCAAAATTCATTCAAATTCAGTATGAACGTGTTTTTGCCACCATGTTCCCCCTTTCTTTAACAATTGTGGAATTGCTGTTGATGTTCAGTTTCTGAATAGTTCTGTCAATTTGGGGGTAAATCTTGAATGGCAATGTGGGTACAAGGAAGCATAAGGGAATTATTTCTCCTGTACTGGACATGACAGTTATGAGATATCACAGCCGCACAAGGAACATCAAGTAGCCTAAAAATGGGTGTAACAGAGTCTCACATACTGAGAAAGGAGGCATAAAGGTGGAGACTGAGAGGAAAAAGCAGACAGGCAATTTATATCCAGCAACATAGTTAGGCACCTAGTACTGTCTTGTGGGTCCTCAAGTCATGAACAGCTTCTGGAGTCAGAGCCTACAGCCCTTCTCCTAGGATACTGGAAGGCAGTGCTCAAATCCTAACCCTGTCTGATGTAGAAGAGGGTAAGAAGTTTCTACATCCTGGGTGAAGGGTGTAAATTTGTATTTGTAAAGCAGTAACTATCAGCCATTCTTTAGCTGCTCTTCTATGAAGTCTGATCTAGACACGTATGTTCTGAGGTGAGATGAACGAGAGAATAGTTCATCTGAAGAACCATATGTTGGTGTAATAACTCGGGGGTTTAGTGCATCTCATAGCAGAAATTAGGAAGCTGACAGAGCACAATCCTATTGGAATTAAGTTTTGAGATTCAAAGCAGGGTAGCATTTGAGCAGCAGTACACACATCTGAAGATTATGCTCTTGCATATATATATATATATTGCATGAATATGTCCTTTCCAATATATCAGTTCTGTTCCTCTTTAAACACTCCATTAATATCAGTATTGAAACCCATGGTAATCATCTAAACTTCAGCATATATGTTATGTTTCTAGTTTCAACTGAAATGCTTGCTGTAGCAGATGAGTTTTTGAACAAACCTTAAATTTATTGCATTTCAATTGAGTCACTCCTTATGTATGTTTCTCAAAGCTTCATGGGTCACATAATTGATAAAACATTAGAAGAGAGCCCAAAGAAATAAAAGAATCCTGCCCAAATGTCTTTTACCATCAAAGTTTGAATTGTAGCCCACAGGTAGATCCATAGGATCTGAGATAATCTCATGGCACTTTTCCCTTTCCTCCCTGTGAAAATACACAGGTAATCAATCCGGATAAGTTGAAACACACATTGCTAGTGAAAATGTGCATACTGATCCTCTTTGTACCACGAGGGTTCTACGCCACTTCAAATTTCCTGCTGCTGAGTAGAATATTATCTTAAAAGCAGGTCTCCCATGCAGTAACTGTGCACTTAGCAGCAGAAAAAGTAATTACTAAAGCTAATGATTGAAATACCCTAAACTGAGATTCTTGTGGTTAAATTAACATCATGACCCCCTCATAAGAAGCCATGAAGCACAAAAAATTTCTTCTCTGGACTGCCCTTTTCTAAAAACCAAAATTATTCTGCTTGCTAACTCGAGGAAAATTGTGCTGTTACAGCCACTAATCCTGACCTACTGATTCTACTGATATGCCCACCATTTCTGCTTATTTCTGCCTTATAAATCAAGACTGACTGGGTATGTGAGGATGAAATTGTCTGTTCTTATTGATTACCAGCCTGGCCTTTATCTGCTAAAGAGGCCATTACTGTAAACAAAACACCGTATCTATGAAAATCTTTAGATCAGCTTAATATTATTGTTATTTGTGGAATTGCCAACAGTTTGCTTGGCCCTATATAAGAGACATCATACAAGACACATGCTGCCTGGAAAAGCTCACAAGGTAAACAAGATGAGGTTTCTAGCTATTCAGCACATTATTACTTATTTTCCTTTTAGATTCTCTCCCGAGCTTGATAAAATGGTTATTAATTACATAGGAGTTGCCTTGCTGTTGGCTATGATTACTTAATATATTTACCACTTTTACTCCCCAAATGTCAGCTTAAGCAAACTGCCAGACATTTGTGGGTTACAGCTGACAGAAAGGCCTATTTGTAGTGTTCTTTGGAAGTCTTTCCATTGGTTTTAGAGTGACATTTTGGAATCTTCTTGTCTAACTTGCTTTTATAACTCTCCTGATAAAAAAGATTATGATAAGAAAAGCATCAGTAGATTTCCTTTTTCACAAAGTACTGCAGACTAGGTCACTGTCCTCTGGTTTTTCAAGTAAAATAAAGAAGTTACGTGGTTTTCTTCCTTTCGCTTTTTCTCCTGCTTTTTTTAAACCCTGTATTTTTGTCCTTCCTATAGTTAAAGCAGGTTAGCATTTCCCTTCCCTTGCTGTAGTACTCACAACTAGCTCTTCGTTGTGCAGAGGACACTAAGCCCACTCCAAAACCTACCAATGTCTGAGTTTGCACACTTGCTTAAAAGACTGTTTTACACCAGCATTGCCTTCTGTTTTCTCCCTTTCAGCTACCCTGCTGATTCTGTATGTTGTGTTATATATTAGTGCATGGAAATGTCATCCTTAATGAAGTCAAGTTCCAAAAAGCAAGGAGGAAAAAGATGGATGACATGCCAAGTCTAAGCTGAAGTTATTACTACCTCAGCATTTACAGAAACATATGAACTTAATTCAGATAAAGGACCTGTAAAACACATGTCCTTTTCCTGAATTTAAGACTAGCAAGTTTTCTTCTAGCTCTGATATTTTAACACTATACAGAGGACACAAGACCAGGAATAGAGTAAGACTAAACCGAAAAAATTGTTGTGCTTGAAACCTCAAGAAGCTCTTCCTTTTTCTTTTCTCCTTCAATTATTTTGTGCATGTACATGTAACTTTTTATCGTTGCCATGAAAACTCCAGCACATAAAGAGCAGCTCTTTCAATAACCTCAGAGCAAGGATTTTCTAACAAGTTTTCAGAAGAAAATAAATGAGAAAAAATTAAAAGGCAGGATTGAAATCTGTTAGATGGAAAAATTATAGTTGCCATGATTCCCTTTTTATATGAGCAAGTAGGTGTCTGAAAGCAGGCTGACCATTAACAGCTCGTACAAACTGGTATCCCGTTATATTGTATATAGGATACCAATAACCTCTCATTGTTTACTGTTAAATACAGAAAGGATACTATTGATTCTGTAATACAAAGTTGATGGAGACTGGAGTCAGTCCATGAAGTCTTCCAAGCCTTCAGCCTGTAGTCATTTGTTACGTATGTACTGAACAAGGTGCTCAGATGTGTATTTTTTAACAAAGCTACCAATGACCTGTAAATTGCACTAGGATTGAATAATTCAGTGGCTCTAAAAGCAGGCCGTAGGTTTAGAAATCTTAAACTTGTATTTGAAGAACCTACTTTAGGTTGCAAGCTTGAAAATTACAGAATCATACAATCATAGAATCACAGAATAAGTTGAGTTAAAAAAGACCTTTAAGATCATCAAGTCCAAAAATTCTGACTATGAACAATGTAAGACCTGCAGTATGATTAGGTTACACCCTGAACTCAATGGATTACAAAAGGAAAAATGCTTACTTATGTAAAACATAGCTATCCCCACATTATTATTTTAACAAACAGAGGCAAGACTGATTGGAGCCTTCAATATACAAATACATAATGAAGGGATTAGTAGACTTAACCTATGGTTCAATGTAGGACATGCACTGGATTAGGTGTAGGAGATTTTAAACTCTCTGATAAACAGTATTTGAAAATGAATGTGCCCAGTTTGTTGTATGTTAAATTCTTTTATGTTTTATCTGGAAGAAACTCTTCTGACGGCACATTCCTGGCAAAGCTTGTATGTTCCATGAGCTGTGTCTTCCCATTTTTGCCAAGCACAGGAACGTTACCCAGGGAAGAACCAGTAAAATATAGGTCAACTGCTGGGTTATCTTGCCCTGTCCCTTAGGGAAAGCTCTGAAAAGAGTATGGGGGTGGGATGGGAAGGATGCAAAGGGAAGACAGAATCTGAAGGCCAGCTTTCTCTCCCTGTCTGTGAAGGCAACATGGATACCACTGCAGGTATGTATTCTGGAAAGGTCCCTGCAGGCAGCAGTTTGACCAAAGAACATTTTAGTAAAAAATAATCTTCACTGTGTTCATATGGTGTTGAAAGATGTCTTTCAGCAGGGCCTGTCACAGCTCACTTGTTTGGAAAAATTGGATGAGAGAGCAAAAGGCAGGGTAGAAATGGAAGTGTTCAAGGCCAGGTTGGACAGGGCTTTGAGCAGCCTGGTCTAGTGGAGGGTATTCCTGCCCATGGCAGGGGGTTGGAACTGGACGAACTTTAAGGTTCCTTCCAACTCGAACCATTCTATGATTCTCTGAAATCTTCACATGCAAATTGAAAAAATAAACAAAAGAAAACATTGAGTATAAGGGTTTGGGTTGGTTTGGGTTTGGTTTTTGGTTTTTTTTTTTGGAAGTGCCTGCCTTTAACAAATTCTTGGCATCTTCTTGGACACTGAATGTTCTGGTCATCCAGTACAAGAGAAATGAGGGTAGCAATGGTTCAGATGATTTGCACCCTGAAGCTGGAAGTGCTACACACAGGTTGAGTGGCTTCTTATACAAGTTTTTCAAGAAGAATCACCTCTACCCTCCTGAGCTTTGACTGAATGAGTGAAAAGCCAGTATCATCATCAAACTTAGTTTAAAATGTTGACTTCTTTGATTTCAGTTCTGTTCTTTGAACACTTCTCATTCTTCTTGCATCACTTTTCCAGTGCATTTAAAAAATTCACTGGTTTCACTGTTACGTGCTCTGTGTCAGGAAAAGCTCCCAAACTACAGGTGCTAAGCAGCTATAGATAAGAAATGCCTCTTCCTTACCACAGAAAGCTTATATTGAAGTGTTGAATATGATGCTGTTTAGATACATGCAGGAATGTAAAGCTACTTCTATGAGACCTATTGGGTAGGGAGTGATTCAAAGGAAATATAAGAAATTCTGTCAAGTCCCTCTTGGATTCTGAAGAAGAAAATAGACTTTAGAATAGTAATAAATAAAAATCAAGGCATATATGGCGTGTATGTAAAATATCAGTGTCAGTCCTTTCAGAATAAGGCAGTAGCCTGAAAACTATTACTTAAATTAAGATTATTATTAAGAATTGCACACTGTCCACTGTCTCAGTTTTTAGCTCTTTTTCAGTTCTAGCTCAGTTCTTTATACTGGAATTAGTTCTATTTTATGCCATTTTGCATACCTAAGTATGTGTGCTGTGAGTGCAATTATCTTCTAGCATGCAGGAGTGCTTTTGTGTGTGAATTTTGTGGCCATAACCAGGAGGCCAAACTTAGCAAATCCAGCTCTAAGTGTCACATTGATAACATTAAGGAAAACGTTACCAGATGGCCTTTTTGAATTCGTCACCATGAGAGTAAAACGATAATTGTTCCCCTCTCAACTTCTTGCTCATCTTGCTTTTACAGAAAATGGATAATGACTCTTCACATCAGTTTGATGCCAAAATAAACTACATAAAATGGATGTAGTTAACCAGTTCAGAAGCTAAAATTAAATAGGAGAATCAGTTTACTGACTATAATCTGCTGCCACATGACATATATGTTGTGCTGCATATTGCTCTAGTATATTGCTATACTTGATCATTTCATTCTCTGTAATTTTTGGTGTAATAAACCCACATTGATGAAAATTTGATCAGTGAATGTGCTCCATGGTTCTTTAGAGAGACTAAAGGCTACCATTCAGCATGCAAGTATTAATGACACTCTGAGGTAACCATTTTATAAGATCTCACCTGCAGGAATGCAAGTGCTTCGAAAAGGAGCTTTGCACTTCATAGCTGAGGGAAGAGCAGACAGCCCCATCACCACAGACAGGAAAGTTTTCTTTACAGGTAAAACCAGATTGGAGATCTTTCTGAAAAGACAAGAAGAATGACTCTGGGATTATGCCTTGTAGTGATAAACTAAAGAAGCTCAGTCTCCTTGAATTAGCCAAGGAGAAATTCAGAAAGAGAAGTTTCTTGGTTACCAATTTGAAGTGCCTGCATATGTAAGGATTTCTGATAGCAAACAACACTTTATTTCACCAGAAAAAAAGACATAACAAGACCAATGTTTGGAGATGCATTCAGACAAGAAATGAGGTGTCAATTTTTGATAGTGTCATTTAATTATGAGAACAACGTTACTAGAATTGATACATTTCTGAAAAGATACTTCTTGCCTTCTATTCAGAGAAACAAGAAAACACTGATCTGTGTGTATCACAACACAGAGAGTTCTGATTGTCTTTTGGACTAAAAAATTATCAGGCTTCCCATTCTCTATCCATAGCATTTCCCTGCATTCTAACCTCCCCAGTGTGATTGGACTGTACTATATGCGTAGTGATTTACATTCAGGCTAGAGTGTAAGTGTTCAGTGCCATCTTTCTGTGAGGAGAAACTATGTTGAAAAAATACTTTTCTTAAAAAAAAAAAAAAGAAAAAATGAGAAAGGAATATTAAAAAAAAAAAGAGAAAAAGAATAAATATAAAAAAAAATAAAATAAAAAAAAGAGGAAAAGGAAAAGTAGATCATTAGATCCGATTAATTTAGGCCAGGGACTGACTCCTGATGCTTCCTTTTTTAAATTTATTGTACATAACCAGCCAAAAACATCACACAAAGTTGAAGTGGACACAGAACTTAATCTTGCTAAATTTTAACATGGAAAGTCAGCCATGTGTAAAGAAAATAAAAG
The DNA here is from genome assembly GCA_034783455.1 of Micropsitta finschii. Taxonomy (NCBI): domain Eukaryota; kingdom Metazoa; phylum Chordata; class Aves; order Psittaciformes; family Psittacidae; genus Micropsitta; species Micropsitta finschii. The sequence goes on from JAVHNF010075450.1 coordinate 15,457, forward strand.
AAAAATATATGATCTATTGTGAAATATTTTCAAAGTACTCTAAGTGGACTTATAACTAAGGATTGTGTTATTTTATATGGTTGTTTTAAACATCATGAGTAACCATAAATTGAGGGCATTTTTTTCTTGCTGGGCGATCCTAATAGATATGGGCCAGAAGAGCTGATACATGGTAGTAGGAGAAGAAATGTAGATCTTTTTGGCCACAGGTTTGTGTTTTGAAGTGCAAACATTACCAAAGATCTCACTGGAATCAAAGCATAACCTTGTAAAAGACCGACAACTGGACTAACTTAGTCTCACAGATGTGGGGTACTCAGAACTTCAGCATCTGTACAGGTAGGAACAGGAGGAAGAGTGGGAAAAACAGGAGTAACAGGAGTAGGAGGGTCACTAGCCTATAGGTTGGTTTGGGTTTTGTTGCTGGCTGTGGTAGGCAGGGGTGTTGATTCCTTTTACATATTTTCCTGTTCTTTGCACCCTTTTTACCTCAGCAGAAATGGAATAAACTGTGTTTTATTGTGCCTTCTGTACAGGGATGGCAAAATGCCTGACAGCTAATAATTAATCTGAACTCACAAGAACCCTGTGAGAAAGTAAAGCATTACTTACAGATGAGGCTTAGAGAGGTGAAGTGTCATGCTCAAGGTCACAGGGATGTCTTTGGCAGAGCTGGGAAATGTACCCAAGGCTCCTGGCCCTTTACCCTGTGTCTCAGCCACAACAACATCTTCTCTTCCATGCATCATATGGCTTGTATCATGTGCATTGCTGCTTCTCCTGACAGGTGCATGAACAGCAGCACAATGTGATGTCTATAGATGCCTCTATGTGTCTTTTAATTCAGATTGATCTAAGAAAAAACCTGGTGGAGTTTAAAGAGTTAAATAGATTAAACTGACCCAAAAAAAAAAAGGGCATGCCCTTTAACCGCTCTTTTGAATGCATCCAAAGTACATTGCTACACATGCCAAAATCACATAAATTCCAAAGGTTTTTTTTTTCAGTTTTGAACCACCTCACTTGTGCTCCCAAGGAATGTGCTGGCCAAAATATAGGAATGTGAAATTTCCTTTCCTTTCCTTTCCTTTCCTTTCCTTTCCTTTCCTTTCCTTTCCTTTCCTTTCCTTTCCTTTCCTTTCCTT
>JAVHNF010075460.1:2055-21755 GCA_034783455.1 Micropsitta finschii
TCCTTGACGCGTCTTTTTTGGCCTTTCCTTCCTTTGCTATTTAAAGTCAGAATAGTGGAATAATGCACAATCACATTTAATTGCTGGGCACTTGATTACTGTAAATCTGTTCTGATTGTAATCTCATATTCCTCTAGGTGACACTGCTTTCAGTGGAGCTTCTAAGTTCTAATTCATTCCTAGTGTGCATAGTTCTGCTCTGTTGACCTTCTACAGCTCTACCATTCCTCTACAGGATGATGGAAATGTGGCCACAGATCAGACATTTTACAATAAACCTTCCAATTTTTGAGAGGAGGTTGGCTATAAACAGGTATTTGTATGTTCTGCTCTCAGTACTCTCAAGAAACACGGGGATTTGACAGCAGATGGGCAACCAAATTCACTTTGAACTTCAAAAAGCCATTTGGAACAAAGTTGGAGTATTTAAAGCAAAGCAATTTATGTGTTTCTAAATCACAGTTTCATCTCACCCATTGCTAAAATAAGCCACGTGCATTTTTAAGTAATCTTATTAAGAAAAAGGTCTTAAAGGCTTTAAGGGTTGAGGGGGGCAGGGGGGTATTTTATTTTGTATTCTTTGGAGGAATATGGGAGGAATTTTTAGTTTAATTAACATCAAAAATATATTCTATTAGAAGACTGGGAAATTGCTCACAGAACACTCACTTCCTACAGGAGGAGTTACTCCTTCCCTGCTAATCCCCGGTTTAAAAAGTCTCATAATATTTCTGGGTTTTTTCAGCAGCAGAGTGAATCCATTAACAAAGATTGAGAACAGAGCTGGAAAATCCACAACTTGCTCCTCTGTGCATTTCCCTCCTGTTTGCCTACTGTCATTTCTACTGCTAATTTAATCAACTTCCAACACATCTGCAGTATTTATCATAAGCTCGTCTACTTTAAGCTAAAGACTCTAAAAAAGACATAAAGTCCTGGCATTACATTGATCAGAAAGAAAGCTTATTTAAGCCAAAATACTTCTCCACTCATTTAAATACTAATGAGGCTGACAGTTACAGACTGGCAGAATGAGAACAGGAGCAAAGAAAGTACCTCTGGCCTTGCCGTGAGCCCTTTAAGGGGACTGGTTTTAGCTACTAAAGAGGATTTTTACTGCTGTTTAACTACCAATGGAATAAAATTAGTGTTCCGCAATACATATACTTTCAGTTTGTTTCTGGTACAAACACATAACTATGCTTGGGAAGGGAATGTGAATTTTGGGGCAGCTAAAATCAAGACCTGTAATGTTTAACTTGTTCACTCTCTCATTTCATTGCCCTAGTGGGTTCTCAGACTATCACCTTTCCAATGCTCATATGAAGTACTGTGAACACACAACAAATGGCTAGAGGACCTGTTATGGTGTCCCCTTGTAACACTTGACTATTGGAAAGAACAGAAGTGTATCACAGTATCGTATCAAACAGAAGGGATCACGTTTTCCTTCATAGCAGACTCAAGGACTCATCAGGAAATTGCTAGTTCAGGACTAAGTCTGACGCCTCCTGCTTTTTGATCTTTTTGTAGATGTGGGAGTGTGCAACCGTAAGGCCTCGACCAGCCCAGAAAGCCACCTACTCCTCCTTTGCATCAGGCTGGCAGAATGAACAAGCAGCACACTAGGAATGACGCTACCTTTTACTACAAGCACATCCTGAACACAATGCCACTTTCCAGAGGTCTTACACAAAGCAAGAACCCTGCCTGCTACACTACTGCACGGATTCACACTATACATCTATCCTATTAGTAAGCACTGTCAACACCTCATTGAGCCCGAGTTTCATAGATGAGCTTTGATACTAATAGGGAGGGGATGAATTTGAAAAGCTAAAAGCTGCGGACATTTTTAAATCTGCTTGTCACACCAACACAGAACTTCACTGACTGAAGAACTAGTGTTTGACAATCCTGGACTTGCTATTTGAACATACGTTGCTTAAATACTGCTTGCATTTTGAGAGAGCCTAAATGGTCTGAACCAGAACCCAAACTCCACTAGGCACTGGATGCAACGGAACACCAGATTGTATAGGAAAGGACTCAGAACACCAGTGTCAGCTGCCATAGAAACTGCATACAACAAAAGAAGCAGAAATACTATAGAACGACCTTTGAAAAATAAGGAATTTCAAAAAAAGAATATTCTGCAAATTCTTCTTTGCAAACAAAATCTCTTGTTTAAAATAAAAATTCAGAATGGGAGATGTGAGGAAAAAGGTTTTCCTATTTTTATCCTTAGTTCCAGTTTGACTTCTAGAGCTCTCCCCCTCTTGATTCTATTCCCTTCTGCTTTAAAAAGTGATGCTTGTATATTCCAACTATCAAAAACCAGCACAGTTCCATTCAGTTTTGTCTGAGACTCTTTAGTGATCATGCGCGAGGCTGATGAACATTTACATTCCTCCAAAACTGGATTTTAGGGAATAATTTAACAGAAAAAAATAACCCCAACTACAGCTGCACAAAAAAACAAGCCTCAAGACAACAAAAGTAACACAGGATTTATAGACTGAAACTTCTACAGGCTTAAAAAGCTTTCAAAATTCCAGCATTTTTACTGCAGTGACTTACTGACAGTACATAGACAGTGCTTTGCTTCTCTGAAGAGCCCCTGGTCTGACGGAGCAGCAAACTACAGGTTATCCCAACTGATCATCTGGTACCCAAGAAGTACATCTGCAAGCTGTTGGCAACCTCCAAGAGAAAAATGACTGCTAATGCCACTGTAAACACAGACAGAAGCACATCTGTATCCATACAGATTAAGTTTGGCTTATATAAAACTCTAAGAAAGAAAAAGCTGAGTTTGAAGTTCATCAAAACCTGGGCTGCCACATGCAGTTTAATTAGAGGCAACAGCACCTACATTTAAAGTATATGCAGAATATATTTAACTAAGAGCTCAAATCCTTTCCTCTTCTCCCTGACCTTCTTCTACTTTCCAAAGCACCTTCCCTTTTGCTCACCTCTGCACTGTCCTTTTAGCACTGCTATTAAATGTTTGTACTACAGGAGACCCAAGGCTTAAATCAAAAGCAAAGCTCTGCAGTAGGAAGCGCTGTGAATTCACATAAAAGCACAGCTCTTGCCCAGAACAGCCTTTAACTGAAGTAATGATCATGTTGTAATATATTAAGACAAAAAGGATGTATAATAAGCAACATGTTTAACCCACAACTAACTGACAGTGCTACAGAAGGATTACAGGCCTGCCCAGCCCAGGCACTCCTTGAGCAGCACCACATGGGACTTTGCACCTTTCTACTTGTCCAGTTGCAAGTCTAAAATACACAAGCAGGCAGGTGAACTTTCAGCTTAACCGGCAATACAGCAAAACTCCATTTCCACAGTAATTCTTCAAGGCTATCAAAATACAGGATTGACAGAACATAACCTACGTCCATTGGCACATGATATACCTCCAAGTAAAATATACATTTAAACACAGATGTTTTAGTGATGCTGAAAATGCACACAACTCAGTAGGCATCTGCTCCAGGTTAATGTGATTGTGGTATGCCACTTGCAGCAATGGGGTTCGGCTCATTTATATCAGATGATCTTGTGCTTGTGAGGATAAAGTGATACTTGAGGAAGAAATGTTTTACAACGAGGTTTGTGAAACACTGGCACAGGTTGCCCAGAGAGGTGGTGGCTGCCCCATCCCTGGAGATATTCAAGGCCAGGCTGGTTGTGGCTCTGGGCAACCAGGTCTACTTGAAGATGTCCCTAGTCATCACAGAAGGTTGGACTATATGACCTTTGAAAGTCCCTTCCAACCAAACCATTCTATGATTCTACATACCGTTACTGTTAGTCAGCCAAAAGTGGGATCTTACCTGAAAAATACACAGCTTCAGCAATGAAATATGAAAGCACCAAGAAAGTAAGAGTAAAAATAGTCAGCAAAATATGTGTGGACACAACTACAGTTCCCATTGCTGTACTCAGAAGAGTTGGTTCAAGGATTCCCATGTGTCCTGCAGTCACTGACTTGTGTAATTGATCGCTAAGGCCAGAACAGAATAATCGCCGCCTTATAAATCTGCAAACTTACTTAATTTAATCTTCTTTGTGCATTTTATTTCATTTAAGTTCCTCACTGTCCTGGGGAATTGATAATCTTCCTTCTCAGTGCCAGTAAAGCCTAATAGGAGTAGAAATGGGTTACAAGGATTGTAATTTCAGTAAGATTTGCTCTTCGGTTAGGCACAGACTTCAGCTCTCAAACAAAAAGCAATGTTAGATATTAAGATTCAATTGCTTCTTAAGAAGTTATTGCTCTTCATTTGAATATTCTCATCTTCTACACCCCCTTTTGCTGTTCTTCCCATTCACATAATCTATTTCATTATACATATGAAATTCAAATGATCCTAAAATCAATACAGCAGGTTCTCTATTGCTTCCCATCTATTCTCATTTGCACTGTCCCAATCCAACTCTTCTTGTCTCTCCTAGGCCCCTTACCTTCATTTCATTATCTCAGATTCAGTTGAGTGATAAAAACATAACAGCCTGCATTTCCGAAGCTCATCTATGTGCATTTCTGTTCCAACAGTACTTGCACATTAAACTCGGACACTATCTGCTTTAATCCTCATTCTTCCCTTTGAGTTTATTTCCCATGTTTGGAGAAAACAACTTTGAAGGCATTTCTTCAAAGTACAGGACAGCCCATGCATGTAAGAATCTATACTGTTAGTAAATAACTTGATGCTACATGAAAGGAGACTTGCTGGTTGCCAGCAGGAACATCGCGGGGTTAGAGGAAAGCTGGATTGGGAGATCTGGGGATTTCAGGTAATTAGTGCCCACTATTTAGTTGTCTGGAGCACAGCCCTAGTGACTGTTTTCTTCTTCTTCTACTCTCTTACTCCAAGGCCTGGGACTTGGCTGTATTCACTTCAAGGTTATTTTCTGTTTATGTTTTTCATTAGTTCTGCAGCACAACACCCTAATTGGACACTTTTACGATCACACTGATTCTCTTGGTTATGTTATGACCATGACTGGTGGATACCTGCTTCTCCTCCCCTTTCTATTTACTTCTTATTAATCCAAGGCTATATTTTAAAAAGTCAAATAAGAACGGAACAGAAGAGTGCTGCTTTCAAAGCAGATGCTCTCAGGGAGCTTTGGACAACACGATCTTTTTTTCTCTTTACGAAACATTTTGCAATGGTTATTTCAGTGTTAACCATCCTGTGAAACAGTTCCTCTGTGGGAAGAAGGCAACGTCTCTAAACTAGCTTCGCACAGCCACGCAGAGTGACAGCAGCGCTGTGGCCCTCTATGAAGTTACCAGGTATCAGCTAGTACAGAATACACCAGGCATTCTCCTTTACTGCACTGCTTGAAAGAAAATATTACATTCTTCTACATATAACATACTGAATTCCAGAGAAACATCTTAGGCTTGGTGCCAGCCTCAGGGTTTTGGAAGATATGGTCTAGAAGAAAGTGCCCCTGCCATGGTAGGGAGTTGGAACCAGATGATCTTGATGGTCCCTTCCAAGCCAAGCCAAACCAGTCTGTGATTCTAAGGCCTGTATTTTAGGTTTAGGGCAGCATGGTGCTTCTAGAACCAAAGGAGGAGCTCAGAGGATAACAGAGGCACCACATGCATCATCTTTTGCATGCAAGTTCCAGAAGTGACAGATAAGGAGAGAGCAATCTCCTCTTCTCACAAGCCAGCAAAACACTCAGCTGTACCCAAACCACAGGGGTTTAATGTCTTTTTGTCACACCCACACACAAAGCCTCAAGGAGGAAAGCAAAAGCACTCTCTAAATCATGTCCATCTCCCCATTCACAGCATTCACCTTCCCATGTCCCCCTTCACCTACTGGGGTCAGGGTGATGCTAAAAAAATTACTTATCTATTAATAGGGGCACTGGAAGTTCACTTCCAAATTTATGGCTCCCATTTTACAGCATTAGAAAAGATACTCCCTCCTTCATCAACAAATGGGTTTGATGGAAAGCCTCCAGGAAGATTTTCCTTATACTGTTGATAAACTGAAGAGCTCAAAATGCAAAGCCACAAGCGAAAATAGAGATACAGCTTGAAGAGGTGTTGCCCCAAAAGTACACAAATTCTATAAATGAGGCACCCTGAAAGATTATGAAACCTTGAAGGATTAAATAATGAATGAGAATTAACTATTTTTTCCCCAGAGGCATTCCTGTGGCTGCAGCATACTTTGAATGCAAACAACAAACAGCAGTTTTCACTAATATAGTATCTAGTGCATATACTGAGACAGGACAGGCAAGAAAACTGGTATTATTTTGTTTAGGCATTCCTCACCCACAGAGAACATTGAACAGTTCTGCTTGAAATTCTATATACATGTAAGAAACCAGATTCATAAAATGATGCTGGGTTTAAGAAGCATTTCCAGCAAAGCTGCAGCTTTCAAGGATCTTTTTGTCCCAAATTAACAGTTTTACTTGAGAGTTTAGGTTTTATTGTTTATATGATCATGTCTTGAAAATGTTCAGGACAAAAGCCAAATGTAGGCTTCAGTTTCAGAAGGTTCTTTTTCTCTCAAAGAGCTCCCTCCAACAGTCTCTAGTGTCAATTTGCTCACTCTGTTTCATTAACTAGCCCAGAGCCAGATGTTTAGTTCTTCTAAAGAAAAGGCACATATACCTTAGGTGGGAGTCAGCAGAGCTATCAGCTGGAAATGAGCACACCTCAGCCTAATTCCTGACCTCAGGAAAGTCACTCCACTTTTATGCAGCTGACTATACAACAGGGATGGCAACAGCAGTTTGTTTAGAAACTTCTATGATTTACTGATGGCAAACACTAAGAAAAGAACAATTTGCATGCCTTAGATAACCTCTGGACACACTGCAAGTCCTGGATCATGAATGAAAACAGAAGGAAGAGGAACAGTGGTGCTGTTCTGGCAGAGAGGTGACCGTTATAAACCTGGGCTCAGCGGGGTGTTAAGGAGAAAGGTTTGTTTTGTATCACCCACACTCATGTGGGAAATTCAAGGCCAGGTTGGACAGGGCTTGGAATAACCTGCTCTAGTGGAAGGTGTCCCTGCCCATGGCAGGGTGCTGAAACTGGATGAGCTTTAAGGTCCCTTCTAACCCAAACGAGTCTGGACATTGCTGCTATTAACAAGCATGTAATGAAAATAAGGAAACAAACGTATTTGTAAAAGGATGGTCCATATTTAATTGAATACACTTTTCTGCTAGGAGTTCTCATAACAACATTGCTTGGAGAGCTGGGAGAAGAGAGAATTAATACTTTCTAATAGCATATAAGGATTATGCCACTCAGATTGACAGAATCATTGGCTTTATGTCATAGAATACAAATGCCTTCTTTCTTCTATATGTTGGTGCCTGCCACAGAAATCTCTTGAAATCTGGGAAGAAAACAGGCAGGGAAATTATGCTTCTACTAAAGAGAAACTGAAGCAATGAACATTATTCGTAAAACAAGCCTGAATCTAACAACACTATTCTACTCAACCTCAACAAACTGATTTACAGTACTTAATCCCCACAGCACAGCTTGTAGTATCTGTACAGTTTTCCCCTAGAAGAAACCTCTCTGACCAACAAAGCCTGTGTGGAATGACACAGCCTGCATGCAGGTCTGCAATGGCAGAAGTGAATGGCAAGATTAGTGATGAAAAATCTAATTACTGGAAGAAAAAAGGAACGATAGCCCCAACTACTCCCCCTGGGAGCATGATGCCTACCAGGAGAATACTGAAACACAAACACCACCCCCAGCTGCAAACACCAGCAAGTGTTTGAAGGCATCCATAGCCAGTCTGCAAGGAGGACCAGGGAGGTTGGGCTAACACAGTTAGCACTTGAAAGCCTGGGTCTTAAGTTTGGGAAAAGAAGATTATTCTGCATGAAGGATCATCTCCTTTTTGATTCAAATCACCTTCTTATCCACAAGCCTCAGGTCCCTCAGAACCTTACTGGAGAACATTCCAATGGTACAAGGTTACAAGAGTCACAGCAGGTTCCTTCACTGAAGAAACTGGTCCTGATTTGAACAGAAGGAATAAGACCCTCACTTCAGAGGTTAAGAACTTCCATTCTCAGACTTTCAGTCTCATTCTTTGTAGAAAGTATGAAGTAGGATAGAGGAAAAAAGGTTCTATTAGTACTGTTGATCCACGTTTTGATGAAAGCTTAAAATGTAAATGAAAAGAGAGAGAATAGGGATGAAGCATCTTTAAACTTGCAACAAATCATTTTATATTGATAGAGTCCTGGGCTTAAATCCAAGCACAGCTATTGCCTTAATGCAGACTGATTTCAGGAGACTTAAAAATAGCCAAGATACTATGGTGACTGGCAGCATTGTAGAGACCGCTGCCAAAGGCAGATTGATTTTTTTCCTCCCTTTTGAAGGACTCTGGATTATTTAAGCACAGCTACAAATTAAAGCACACACATATGACTCCTTGATGATGTAAAAAAACACAGTTCCCACAGGAAGGGATCTTCACCTTTGAGAAGCACAGGGAAGTGGTGTGCAGACTGACCCCACAGTGCTGGAACAGGCCCAACGCAGTGATGTGCTGCCATCATGTATTGAATGTGGTCAGACCAATTCAGCTGCTGTGCCCAAGAGTTCTGACAAGTATGAACTCCAGGGCTTCAACAAAGAGCAATTCCTGGTATTACCTGCTATTAGCTGATGGAACTATCTCAGGATTCTACTAGGCAAACAACTCAATTACACTCCATATCTACCCAAGGTAGAGCTGCAACAAGAGGTCACAGAGGCTCACAGATACGTACATGTCACTGGCAGTACTCACAGGGGAAAGCTCCACAGGTTGCTAAGCAAGGGAAGGGCCAGAGGGTAGTGAGGCATGAGGTCTGGTATGGTGGTTTTTTTCTGTCCTCGTATTAAAACTTTCAGTTTATACCAGAAGGTCAGGCAGGCAATGGCAAAGAGAAATCAGAAGAGGAGGGGGTGGTGTTTTGAAGCATTTTCTAATCCACTGAGAACAAGGCCTGCTTACAGCATCCACACATCTGCCCAAGGCTCTTGAGATATTGCTTCCAACAGCAATAGAAATGAATTCAACATGCATTACAGGTCTGATTAATTTCCAGCTAGTGCCATTTTAAAAATAAAATACATGTCAAGTGGTCTCTCCATCACGGGGCACACAATACATCTCCAACCGCTTGTACCTCCCATAGGTACTACTAGATGTAGAGCTTTTACTTACAATGTTTGTGATACTCTTGGCCTTCAGTTTCATGCTATGGAGATGTGACAACCGTCACTAGATCCATATGAAGGCAGAACAGTGCTGTATCACTGCACATCAAAAGCATACAAGTGGGTTGCACAAAGACTAACATTGACCCTGTTAAAATAATCTCCTTAGTTTCTCTTTACACTCTGAGAAGAGCTCTTAGAAGAGCTCAGTGCAGTTATCAGCATTCCCCACTGCATACAAAAGGAGCCCAATAAGACAAGTCTCACAGTGACAAACATTAGCCATTAAAAATATCACTTACAGACATTAAGCAACTTGCTGGAAATGACAGGAGAAAGAAAGGACTGTTACACATTAGAACGGACTAAGGGACTGCCATCGTGCGGCTGTACCACACTCTCCACAGTCAAATTCCTGCCTTTAGGGATAGCTGAGATGTCCGTCACTGAGATCTTGACTTGCTGAGTCCAGTATCATGGGTGAGTTCACTCATCTAATGAATCTGTTGAGGCTTTGATAATTGCCATATTAGTATTTGCACATGCATGTACATTCATATTCTCTCTAGAGAATGAAATGTCTAACATTAAAAATTCCAACAGCAAACCTCACTAGACTGATTAAAACTGTGAATCCAGAATACGAGACATAAAGGACATAAAATATGAAGGTTTTCTTTTAAAAATGCATTATAATGTATGGTGCATTTCTCTTGCAATGAACAGATAATCGTAACTGTGCTTAACACTGACATCTGAAATGCAGATAGCAGCTCTGAAGACACTACTGAAATAATGAATACAAACACTGGCTTTGGTCAAACTCTGACTTTCTACAGGCAAAGGTGAAGATTTGACATGGTGAGGCCTGATCCAGCCCCCAATCTTTATTTTCAGTAATTAAATGCCCTCTAATTTCTTTGGGAGATTGGTTCAAACCTCAGATGCTCCTTCTCATTGCCCTGCATACCCCTATAAAGCCACTCTAGCAGCACCCAGCATGTATCACACTCTGTAATTCAGTTACTCCTTTTTTATCACAAATCTTTCTATGGGGGGAGGCACTGGCTCCTCATTGTAAATTTGTCTATGTTAAATGCATCCTTGGTGCAATCACTAAGAAGGATGCATATTTAAAGATCACCTTTACCCAGTTCTCCAAGACCATTAAGGCATAAGCATCCATTACATGTTCTGCCCAGCCTATTAGGAAGGTCAAATGTTGCAAGACAGCTCCCTTTCAGCTCCAAATGTAATTACACTTCCTGAAAATCATACTGCTGGCATTCTTTTTGAAATACATAATGAGATTTTCATACAGAAGCAGCACTGTAGAAATGATAAACCCTTTATATCATACCACGACCAGAAAATAAGATCTCTGTTCAATTCAATAACGCAGCAAGAATGACAAAGTCACAGGGAAGATCACTGTGAACATTTAGAGCCAGAGCTAGAAGGGCTCATCAGGAATGGTTCCATGTTGCTTTAGAGGAATAATTACAATTAAGATCAAGTTGTGTGCAGGCACCAGGAGGGTTGCAACAAATTGGTAAAAAAGACAAATGAGGGTGGGAGATGATGAGGTGAAAGTGAGAAAAGGCAAGAGCTCACTACAAACCTTGCCTCTCATGATGCAACTCATTTATCTTTGAGGGCAAACTCAAGAAATTTATTACTTGAAATTAGATTACATCAAAATGTTTTCTCCATGCCAGGGAGTACTACATAGCACTGCCTGAGTGAAAAAAAAGAAGTTAAGATACTTGGGAGATGAAATTTTCTCTCTCTGGAGTTGGACTTCTGTCCTCCAAAAAGTTGCACATCTCTCAGAGACTATCCTACTTACAAAGGGGGTTCACCTCTCCAAGACAGACATCAACATCCTTGACAGTTTAGACTAGAAATGAATATAGCTGGGTTTGGTACAATGCAATACTGAAGATTTCTCTTAGTTTATTCCCAAGACTTGAATGTTCATAGATTTAAATTTTGCTCTGTAAATCAAAGATGCTGACCTACAGCTTTTGCCTGCAGAGAAAGGAGAGAGAGTCACTACTAGTGTCAGGTGAGGTTCTCACCCTCAAGAAAAGCCAAAGCCTGAATTGCTCATCATTTGCAATGAACAATTTTACATGGAAGTGAAATCTGAAGGCTCTAGAAAGAACATCCACTAGAGAGGGAGACTGTCATAGTTCATGTGTATAATATGAAATATCTCTTTTAAACACAGTTAAGGAAATACAAATGCTCTGGGTGTTCCTGTATGAGAAATTCACTTTGACAGAAATATGCTATACAAACACCACACTCAGGACAACTGTCCTCTCCCAAGCAGGTCAGCCAGCCAGCTCCTTGCAGCTGTATTGTTACAGAGCCAACAGGCTTGTTTGTTCAAACTACCCCATCCATCTCTGCGCTGACAACTCATAGCTTAGAGTAACTTATAAGGTGCCTGGAGATGTCTAGCTGTTAGAAAGCTGTTGGAAAGCCAGCTTAATGAATTAACCACGGGCCTAACAGAAGGACTGCTGAAGTCAACAGGAAAATATCTATTCTACTGGGCTTTGTATCGGTCCTGATACACATTTCTTCTTCTCAGCTGAGAGGCAAGCTTCACTGACTGCAAATGTCCCCATGCTTCCTAATTCATTATTTAAAGGTCAAAGTTTCCAGTTGCCAGATAAAAGGATTACTTGTATACACGCTTCCTATTGTAGTAGCAGATAGAAGCCAATGCCAAAATCCAAGCCCCTAATGTGGGAGAAGGTACATGTCCCAGTCAACAAGACCCAGCAAGGCTCCCAGGATGCAGAAATGGGAGCGGCAGTGTGGGGTACATATGGAAACGCTTAATTGTCCTTCCATCCCAAAGCCACAAATACAAACCTGTTTCTGTATCACCTTCACAGTCTCTTCTAAATGTATTTACAAGGGCTCCCCTGTCTGTTCCTTTCTGATATTACAAAGCATTCATATTTGATGCTTGTTCAACACAAAAAAACATTCACCTATCTTTTCCTACCACTTTGCTTAGCAGCCATGCATAAGAGCTCGTTAATAAATCCCCCCAGACCTCCAGGAAGGAAGCCCATATTATTATAAAACCTGGAGGGATCACAGTGCTGCATTGTGCAAGGCTGTGCAGGATGAAGCAATAAAACCAGGAGTTCGAATTTTTAAAACAAAGGACACATTCTGCTCATGCATGCTTATGGCTCTCAGTAGCTGTGACCACCGATGCTGATGGAAGTAGAAGAGCAGCAGGTGATGGAACATCCCCACTAGCACAAGTGAGGTGTTTGGGGTGTCAACAGTCCAGTCTCAGAAGTTGTAAGAGCTTTCTCAGTTGCCACGTTTCCCCTGACTTGTGCTGTTGCTGTTGAAGGTCCCACCCACAACTGCTGGTTGGGGTATTTATTATTATCAAACAAGGCAACTGGATTTAGTGGCATCATATCTGGATTTTTCTACCTTTCTCTCCTCATTGCTAATGCCATCACCTTACCAGTCCAATCCAACCACCTTTACTCTTTCAAGATTTTCTTGCTTCCTTTTCTCCTTCCAAGCCTTTTACTTTGCCAGCCTGACTGGTCAGTAACTTTTATTAGTACCAGTCATTAAACATCCAGCTCTGAGACAAGACCATGTGCCTAGGAAAGCCAAAAAACTCTATGTATGGAGTGCAGTGTATGCCCTAGGGTCACTAAACGATAGCTCACCCACAGCTTAAGCAGAGGTAGGATTTCACCTTAAGTCCCTGCTCCTCAGATTTAATTATTAAAGTAAAAGAGAAATTCCCGTTTCACTATTAGTTTTAATACCTGATATTCAACAGACATGACAGTACACCTCTTCTGCCACTTTCTTCTCTATTTCTTTGTTTTTCTTTCTGAGTTAGCCCAGCAAAACCTATGGGGGTTTTCAATGGTGAACTCGAATGTGGGAGTGAAGATGGCATGATCTGTGCTTCATTTTCCACAGCAAATTCAGCATAAGCAGATGCACACCTTGAAATTCATTGCTGAAGGGCTGATGAGCATCAACATCAAAGCTGGTGCCAAGTCCTCTCAGAAATCCTACCAGCCTGTCCTAACTGAGCAGTGGCTGAACAAACTTCTTCCATCCACCACTGAGATGTGGGATTTTCTTCCAGTTATGTGATTTATAAAGGTATCTTGTAGGCTGGAAGCAAAATGTCCAGACAGTCCTCTGGGCATGAAGTGCGTCCTGTAGTCATCCAAAATACTCATTAAATAAAAGTATAGAAATAATGGCCTCTTTGTCTGTGGGTGGTCAGAAAATAATGAGTTAAAGCTCTAAGTAGCCTTGACTTCTCCTTAGCTCATCTCAGTGGTCATTATTTGGTCATTACTGGTGGAGATAGAAACCTTTAATGCTTCCCTTTAATGCAGCATTGCCTGCACATCTCCACATTGTTCTACCCTTAGGAGGGATTCGTGGCAGACAATAAAAGTGTAATCTCATGCCAAATATTCACAGACATCCCCCTGCAAAATAAAACCGAAAAAGAAGAGAATCCTTGTGAAATGGTATCTCACAAATGGAGCTGGTAAAGGGGGGGCAAGCATCTCCTTCCTCCACTTTGCAGCCTTTCTTCAGGACCTGTCCACTGTTCATTACACATAAGTATAATTAACTCCTGCTCTGGTATTCCTCCTAATGAAGCTTGTTTGAGCAGCCCAGAATTACAAACATTTACATAATGGCTTAATTTTTATAATCAATTAGAAATTTTTAGAAGTCTTTCCATCGCCAAAGTTCTGCACCATGCCAGGTGCTTCGTACAGCTTGTACAGGCACCTCTCCTTGCCAGCTCTGAGCAAGCTTCTTTGGACGTGCAGAACGTGGACAACGCTCCTTCAGCTTTTAAACCCACCAAGTTACAAATATTGTGGCCGCATAAGAAAATTCATTACCCTGCAGGTTCAGCAGAAACTTCACCACATTTAAATTAAATGGGGGAAAACCAACCAACTAACCAAAGAAACACAGCCCACACCACAGCAACAGTTATGTCTGTTAAAACAAAAACCAGCTCTCCAGCTCCCCCAGGTTCTGAAGCGTTACCTTTTTTTGCACGTTTCCCAAGGAAGTGAGAGCAATGCTTTTTTGGTTTCTCTTATTTGTTTTCCCCTACCACCCTGTACCTCTGAACCCACCGGTTGCTTTCAGTCATGCTTGAAAGAAGGGTAGAAAGATGAATTGATATTTTTTTTATGAATTGTGAACACTGGCAGCTGGACAGAGGCAGAGATGCCAATCAGCCCTCTGCCTTGGGAAAGGCAGGTAAAATTCAACTGTTACACGGAACTTGAAAGTGAGTGGGTGATTAATTAGTAGATGCAAGCAAGAAAAATTAAAAGCTAATGTTTCACTCAAAAATGAAAACAGCAAGGTTAAACAAAACAGGAACTGCGACAGGCTGCACACAAGATCTCATGTTAGACTCAGTTTGAGTGCCATAATGCAACTCAGAAAACCAGACTCCTTGCAGCTCAAAAAGATGCTGCTCCGGCACTGGAAAGCCCAGCAACGCAGCTCTCCCTCCTTCCAGTAATGTTTTATTACAAAGATATTAACCAGTTTGTGAGAAGCAGCCTGGAGAGCATTTTGTCACCCACCTATTTCCTCCCGCCCCTGATTTTTTCTTTCCCTCTCCACTCCTCAGGGACACCGCTGGCCCCTTTGCTATGGCCCTGCTTATTCTCTGCTGTGGTTCTGCTTTACATATGGTCCCAGCAGGTTATTCAAGCTCACTAAAAGCCAGAGTACACTTGGATTACTAAGGCTGTGCTGTACATGCACAGATTTTCCTTGCTGTGCCCAAGAAGGCACTCACAGCTTTTTTAATGGAGCTCACAGCTCTGTAAAAAGTTTGAGACCTTCCTCTCCAAGGACTCACATCTGGGTTACTGCAACATCCTCTCCTGTGGCCTTGCAGAAAATCATCTTGATGCATTTGGCTTTTTTTAAAAGCTGCCATGAAGATCCTTTCCACACCTCGTTGCTTTGACCACATCCCACTTCTATGGTTTTCTTCCATGGTTACCTCTACATCACAGATCCAGAATAAATGCTGTGCTTCTGGCTGAAAGGTTTTTCTTCATTGCTTATCTCCAACTTGAATATCACCTCTCCTGCTACCAAGATGTACTTCTACTCTGCCACTACTACAACTATTTTCCCTGAATTTCTGTATTCAAAACCCAAACAAACATGCTTTCTCTTACACTGGCATGCAAAGAAGAGCCATTCATTGCTGAACACTTCTCTCTGATCCTTCTCTACAGCCCTCCCTTGCTGCAAGGCAGAAGATAGACTCCACATCTGTTTTTATTATATGCTTTTATTATATATTATATGCACTGAGTATGGTAGAAAAACACCCCTGGCCTTATAACTGCCACTATAAACAACACATGCATCTCTACTTGCAGCCATAGTGCATTTATATGGTAGATTTTTAATAGATCTTGCTTTCTGGCATGCTGAGGCTGACAACTGATGTGGGTCACTGTCCACAGCCTCCCTATACCCTGCCTATAACGGCACCCTACAGTGAGGGGGCTCTGGAGCAGGTGCCCCTCTCTGCTCTGCAGTCATACAGCACCTACTACATCTGGTCCTGGCCCACATCTGGGCTTCCCAGATGTTACAGGAACTGGATAATATTTGGATAGTAACAATAACATGCTCTGCTGTTTGCATCGCAGCACCATTGTGGTCAACAGCATTCCTTACATGTTACTTCAACTTGCCCCTTGCTATCTCTACATAGCAATTTTTTGTTAGATTCCTAGAAAATCTGACTTCCCTTAAAATCATTGACAATCCAGAGGAATGGCTTGAGGTGAGAGCCAGTTGGCATTCCCAACAGCTCTCAGCCTTCTTCCTCCCCTCCACCACATTTTCACATCCTTGCCCTCTTGCACCTGGGTCACCCTCTGCCTATCAGAGCACTGTTTATTTTCAGCAGAAGGCAGGAAGAGTCCAATTTAATAGAACACAGGTAGGTTTCTGGTTTTCATCAAAATCTTCAAGGTTCTGGATAGTGTGGACAAAAGAAACCACTAGAAAAGGAGCTGGCAGTACAGCAAAGCAAAACTGTAGTGATGCTTGCTGAAGTGAACCCATGAGACCCAAGTGCTGCTTCAATGAGGGAAGTATCCCTGCATCCTCATGAAGCAAGCAGCCAGGTGAGGGGAAAACTGGGGCTTCCCCATGTCCTTCAGCTGAGCCTGCTGGTGAGCAGTGCATTCAGTTTTGGAACTCAGAAACCTGCAATTCAGCAATGAGTGAGCCAGGATCCAGATGAGTGCTGAGTGAATAGAAATATGCTGTTTTTTTAAAAGATGCTTAACTTCGTTGAGGCTTTTTTAATTATGTCTTCTTAGAAGACTACTGTAATTTCCTTATATGTTTATCAGCAGGGATGAGATATGTTGGATGGCTCTATCAAATTTGGTATCAAATTTGTAGGTATAATTTGAAAGCAAAAAGAAACATTAGGTTTGATGTACTGTGTTCCTTGGGCTCCTTTGAAAGCATTGTAAGGAAGATTAAAAAAATAATAATAAAAATAAACCCAGACATTGACATTATTTTTTCCCTGCACACTGTATATCTTGATGCGCTATTTGGCATTCCAAACCTTGCGTCTGCAAAGAGAATAAAAGAAGACAAAATGTTCTGCAAATGCAAATATATAACTCTACATTAAGCTGAGTATCTCCTTATATCTCTATATAAAATGAAAGCAGTGCTTCAATTCCAGCTCTGGAGTACCTGAATGACACAGAGGAAAAGCAGTTCTTAAAAAGATCTATTATTGAGCAGTCTGCAGGATGACACATCTGCTTGTTAATATATAGGAGGCTAGGAAGGATGTGGCTGTGAGTGATGGATTCTGAAGTATCGCCTATGTACACCAAATCACATCGCTCTTTGGCATTGTAAAAACAGAGGTCTCAGAAACAGAGAGCAGGAGAAGTTTTAACAACAAAAATATAACAGTAATAATTATTAGCTTCCATTGTTTCCGCAGACAAAAGGGCAATCACTTTAATTCCTCAGCATCTTGCCAAGTCTCCTAACTCTAACAATTAGCACGCCAAATGAATATGAACCAGGATGCAATTACTGAAGAGACAGGGAGAGGGGGGGGAGACAAGGGCAGAACGATTGCTCAAATTATTCCACTTTACGGAACATCTCAGTGAAACCAGCTCAAGCACACTATTAACTGAAGTAAAATGAGAAGAAAAACACTGTGGAAGAAGATATGTGAAACTAGATCCTTCCCATTCTCTTTCCTATACGGGCTATATGTGGGAAAGAACTATTCCTACACCCCTACTGAGGATCTTGTATTTTCCACTACTGCACACATATTTCCTCACTGCAATGTTGATGGGAACTGATAAAAACAAAATGTTTCTTCTTTTTTCTTCCTTGCTGACATCTATCTAAGACATACTTATATCTCACGTCACCAGCATCCTCAAATCTTAACAATTTCTTTCAACCCCAGCTCAGGGTTTAAGAGTAATTTTGTACTTCCCTTTTCTAATACAGCACATACATATACATTACACACATAAGCATGTGCATGATTATATAAACCTTCCCAACCAAAACACTGAATCCACATTCTTCTTTCTCTGGGGAGCAGATGAAAGAACACCTACAGATGTGCACCACTGGAAGCTATTTGGAAACTGCAGCAATAAAAGCAACACCAAGAAACAACTGAGAGAAAAATAAAACCACACAAACCCAAGGCAAAGTGGTGTGTCCACCCAACCCAGCCAGACTGATGAAATAAATTTGCTTTCAGTTAAAAATTACCTTAGATGGAGTGCTATCAGTCCATATATGTGGACACATATTGCACATTTCTTATAGTGTAAACATATAAGGAATTAGAAACACGAGGGGGTTCCTCTAGAAACCCTAACTGCGAACTTCCTGGCATAGCTGCAGCCAAGTCCCTGCCTTAATCATGCATGTGCTTTGCATTATTTTTTATTGACTTTGCAAACTCATAAAAGGAGAAATTAAAAGAAAATCTCAGTGACTAGTCACACAACTGATCTTTCTGGGCTCATAATCCCACAGACCTTTACAAAACAGTCTTATTTTAAACACCTGGGTAATTCTGTTGAAGCCAGGGAGATTACTCACAGACGTGAAGTCAAAGATGTAAATCACCAGGTACCCCTACTGATGGACAAGGCAGGACTCCCTTAGAGACATTCTTTAAATGCACAGCCATAATGGTGACTTTTTTCTTTTCCTTTTTTCACGGGGAAAGCTAAAATAAGAAATGATGCAAGCATGAGATGCATCGGCTGCTAATCTGAAGTCTGCAGAAAATCAGGAATACCTCAAAGGCATCTGGGGAGCCTGGGATGGGATTAAATGTTAATGCAACCCCTGCTTGACCCACAGTTGCAATGTAACTGCTAAAGCTATAGTGGATTCTAGCAAATCATTAATATAACCTGCAGCGTTTTTATGGAGACTCAAACAAAATACAGGAAGGGCACCAACTAAGTAAGCATCAAATGAAGGATTAATTTATAAGGAAGCCATTCCAGGAGGAACCAGACCAGGCTATTTCCATCTCCAGTGGGATCATGTCAACCTGTTTCAGCTGAAGGGAATAGACTCCAGCAACAATAATTCCACTTAAGGTCAGTAAATATCAGTCTGCTGCCCTGGAAGAGACACATGTTCTACAGAAACCATTTTTTTTGCTGATCTCCAATTCAAGTGTGGACCACTTCCAGCCCTGATTCCTGTTTAAAGTCACATGAGCCTGGATATAATATTTCAAGCATCCAGGTTTGGGTTCTTTAATTGCAACTTTCTGTGACTTCATGATTTATTCATGCCAGGATGTACTCAAAAGTCTAGCATATCGCTGTGATCCCTGCACAGCATACTGTTAGCTTTAAAATTTCATAAACCACAACATACTTGACAAGCTGAAAAGTTAACAAGGGTTATAAGGCAGGGGGAGAAAAAAGCATGCTGAGTTCTGATCAGCTCAGGCCCCAGAACTCCAAGCTTTTCAGAAGTGCAGCAAACAGCTTGCTATTAAAAAGGGAGACTATTACAATATTGGCTTTATGGCCTATGTTTCCTCATTCCTCAGCTAAGATAAAATACATGTCTCCTCTTTAATGAAAGCCATACTTACTTCATACATACTGGCTGTAAACTATCAAATAGAATCTCTGTCTAACGAATAAATGAAGCCTTGCTCGCAGCTTTTCCCAAAGAACTTTGAAAATAAAATGGCTTGTGAGGCCACTCGCTCTTACATAGCCATATGAGCAGTTAGGAGCTACCAAAATCTGCCCCTCAGCCCCACACAAATCAACTATCATCTCCACACTGAATTCAGGGTGCGCTGGGGGAAGAGGAGAGAAAC
>JAVHNF010075495.1:0-10184 GCA_034783455.1 Micropsitta finschii
GTTGGACTAGATGATCTTTTGAGGTCCCTTCCAACCCTTGGGATTCTGTGATTCTGTGATTCTGTGATTCTGTGATTCAACTTCCGTAATGAGGGAATATGTTATCTAACAGCCATTATAAGTAAGCATGTCTGGGCTAAGTTTATAGAAAATTGCATTATAATTACATCATATTATGGTATTATATTGGTTTTGCAATCATAAAACTACAGTATGACTTTTCTGTGTATGAGAGTTTTTGGTGGTTTGTTTTTTTTTTGTGTGTTTGTCTGTTGCAGTGAATCATCCTCATCACATGGACTTAGCTTTGACAGGTTCTGGGCTTCCTGTCATGTTAACTTTTAATCCAGGACCAGTTATTAACTTTTTGGACTGTTTCATGGGCGAACAAGCACAAGTTCTGTGCACACTCAGAAATGAATCCGAGTCCCTTCCAGTAACATTCAGCTTCCGCAAGACTGCTCACTTTAATATTTCTCCTGAAAAAGGAAAAATTACAAAAAAATCTGCAAAGGTAACTAACCCTTTCTCTTAGATTCTGTAGACACGCTGATTACTTTACAGTGGTCAGCAGTGGAACTCCTTGAAAATAAACCAGAACAATTTCATTTCAGTAGCCATGGTGTTTGATACCATCCAAATTTATTTATTTCTTTTTTCCTCCTCATGTAGAGTCTTTCCTGTACTCCAGGAAGCAGCAAGTATTGTTTTAAATTTGAAAAAAAATAATTGCAGCATGTTCTGAGCTTAAACCATGACAAAGCACTAAAGAAATTTTACTCTTTTTTTTCCTGGCTTTTTTTTACTGACTTGAGAAGACTGATTTATGTTTAAACCTTTCCAGAATCCTTTTATTTTCTTTCAGTAAATCACAACTACTTGAGTAAGATAAAATTTCTTTTAATGGAAGAAATTTTGCCAAATTTATGTCAAATATGGAGTCAGACACTTACAAGTTCACAAACCTGTAATTCGGGGCACAAGAGAGAATAATGTGCCTTGGAAATGGGGAACTGCGACTTTGTGATGTTCTGACGTGTAGCAGTTTTTTTATTTCCTTATATTGTTGATTTATATGTGGCAGTTGGCGTATTCTAAAAGGTCACTTTTGAACACTTATCTTAGAAGTAAGTGTGGAGAGAAGTGACTCAGAGAATTACACAAAACTTTTCTCTTTTCTTTTCTGCTCATATGTCTCATAACAACTTTTATTTTCCAGGATGTGATGTTTTCATTTACTCCACATCAAATAGGAACATTTAAAGTGAAGCAGGTTGTTGATATAATTGGTACAGCATTTGAGAAAAATAATTTTCAGGTTCTGAAGACAAAATCCTTTCACCAAATATATTTGAGTTTTAATGGTGTGTGCAAATCTAAGCGAAAAAACATCCTATTCAAAATTAATCCTGGTAAGATGCTAAAAAGATAAGTGACAAGTGATAAAATGTTTTATAAGTACTTTTCAAAGTGCTTATACACAATTAAAATATGTTTCTATGGATCAAAGAGTTAATATAATATTCAGGTTTTGTCAGCTTTTCTAAATGCTCATTTACTTTTTGTCCTATTAATGTCTTCATTCTGCTCCTATTGCAGGTTTATAAAGAGGTTATGAGGGGTGTCTCTATAGGCTACTGATGTTTATGCTTTGCTTCTAAGCTTCATTGAAGCATGGAGGGAAAGTGATTTTTTTCAGATCCTTATGTAGATGGGTTCTATATCTTCATGTTTTCCCAGTCTCTGAGGATGAGTATGTATACTTGTATCTGTATACAGTGGAGGGGGAATAAGGCTGGAATGAAGCTCCTTGCAAGCTGTGCCTCCATGGGCAGTGGAAGGAATATACTAAAGGAATCACTCTTATAGCTTAGAGGATGGAACATAGTTGTTTGGTGGTGTTTTTTTTTTTTTTTTTTTTTTTTCAGGTAGGGGAGAAAAGGGCAGTTGAAGAATGGATTTACTAATTTATTTATAGTGCTGTTTTAAACATAGATATTTAAAACATACATATAGACAGGAGAGGTGAGCAAACACATGGACTAGTTTGTCATAATTTTTCTCTTTAGTGTACATGTGCTTTTCTGAAACTAGTGTGAAAAAGATCAGAACTCCTTTTAGTTGTGATAGTTTGGAAGTTCTTTGTCAAAAGTCATGCTGTGTTTGCAGCCCTTAAGGCAAGCTTTAGGAAACTGTGGGCATTGTTGTCACAGAGGCAGCTCAGTGTTTGGTCATGTGCATGCACAAGACAGCGAGTCACAGCTGGGCGTAGTAGGAGTGGTTTGCATTCTACTATTTGTCTGATCTAGACCAGGGAAAATGATTGGTTGTTAGTATGGTCTGAATGCCTTTTTGCCTCTTGTCTGAGGAAAACAATGGGATGGGTGACTGATAGTTGCATTGCTGGGTGGACCATTATAAATTAAGAATTATTTTTCTAATACTTTTTTTATACTGACTATTGTTCTGTATATATTAGTACAAGTGAATGTAACATATTTTACTTGAATTTTAAGGTATAACACCAATGATTTCCAATGCAACTGGACAGTTTGTAGCTCATGGCACAAGACAGGGCATTGATACAGCACCTGTGGCAATACTTAAATCAACCCAAACACAAATTCATACTCACCAGATAAACAGGAATTGTAAGGGTGATGTACTTCCAGCTTTTCCTAATGATCGGGCAGCCAGCATTAGGCCTAGTGAACGGAATAAAAAATACAGGTAAAAGTTATGCAAATGTACAATGTAAATTTGCACATTCTTGTACAGTATATAAGAGATAGAAATTGGTTACTTTTACGACATTTTACTGTTTTTTGTGGCTTTCTTGTTTTACAGGCCTAAAGTTCCTTGAAATTCACTGAGTTCTACTTAAACTTATGCCTTTTACACATAAATTTCATGAGTTGCTTTTCTTATATGTAACTACAAATGCATTTATTACAGTTCTGGTATTTCATTTTTATGGTTGCCCTTATAAGGTTAAATATTAATAATCAGCTATGATAAAAAGAGTGTTTGCAATGAGATATATATGTAGCAAAATTGATGTTTTCATTCTAACAAGACCCAGAATTATTTTACACACATAGTGAAACTTAAATTCTCTTTAAATATTTAGGACTATTTTCACAAAGACTGAAAGATATAATTATACAGATCCAGAGTTTTCTTATACTGATTATGAACGACTGTCAAAAGAAGCACATAAGGAATACTATGCAGACTTCATTTCTAGTTTAAGACAGTGTCGCTTACTGAAAGATACCACTAGGTAAGACTTTGTTTAAAGGATAAATAAATACTTCAGGCTTATGTGAAAAATGTGCTTATATGTGCAGGGTTAATTTAGTGGCACCAATCATATACCTAAATTTGTCCCATGCTGAAATGCTTATGATCTTGGGATCTTCATTTAGAATGCCTAAACTGAAACCTGTTTTGTTCAAATGTTCATTTAGACACTTAGAGATCACTTCCTGGGTAAAATGTAGGGATGGAGGCATGAACTTGAAATTAAAATAAGATGCCAAGTTTTAAGAAGAGTTGGCTACAGTTAATAGGAAAAATATAACATTGATTGTGTTGGATTCTCTTTTATTTTTATGAGAAATAGTGCGTATTTCCAACTTGTATCTGTAGCTGACCCAAAGTGGCAGATTAAGTATGTAAATTATGAAATAATTTGTGGAATAAAGCAGATAAAATTAAAGGATTATATTGGTCTCTTAGCTTTATTTTAGGTATGCTTTGGAACAAAATAACAAAAAAGAACTTAACACTTCCGCTATTTCTAAAAGTTTTATTAAAAAACAAAAACCAAGGAAACCCAAAACCAACCTGTAAAACCTCTAAAGCAAAATGAGTAATATCTTAAGATTGTTTAGTTTGCAAGAACCATTATTTAAAAAAAAAATAGTGCCAGTGGATTATTCTTGTAATCTCAATTTACCTTACTCTGTTTATATACATCATGATTCAGACAAGTCCTGCACAGCTTGATATATTTTATTTTTATACATGCACATGGTGTATGGTGTTTTTGAAAGAAACTGGTGTTGTGGAATGGTTGAATTGTTTATATAACTGTATGGCATATATTAAAGTTATATTTTATTGCATGAGCAGCAAGATCAGAAAGGAAAGTTTCACAGTTATCATATGAATTTGACTGTTACTATCCAACATAGTATTAATTTTCTGATCTTGAACAAGTTTTTTAGACACGATATCATATTTATATTTTGATAGCTAAGCAATTGCTACAAATGTGCAACAGTTGTTAATTGTTGCCTAAACAATACAGTAAAAGACTTTTCAATGCATTTTCTGTAATTGAGGTATTTTTTTGATAATGAAATATCCTAAATTATACTATAATTTATTTTCCTTAATCATATTAAATAGTTTAATGTGTGGAACATGGGATGCTCAAACTTCTGGATTTCCATATTATTTTTTTTTTTTCTTCCCCTATAGGCAGTTTTATATTTATAATAATTCTGTAAACATAGGCCTTAAACCAGCTGAAGGGCTTATGTCACCAAAGATGTCAATCACAGATATTCACAAGGAGAAGACACGGTTCAAAATGCTTCCTTTAGAAGAGAATTGCCTATTACTTAGTCAAAAACCATCACCAATTGTTTTTAAATCTTCAATCAAAGATGTAAGTTAAATGTGTGAATGGTAATGTAGAGCATAATTTGTTTACCATATAAAAAGCATGAGAATTTTAATCCTGCTCTAAGAAGATGCTTTGTGCTTATCACAGACTTGGAGCGGGCTTAATGCTATGCCATCTTCTACCCAAGAAAAGGAAGATTGTAATCTAACGTTGACATCAAAGCAGCTTCATCAAATACTCATAGGTAAGATTTTTAATTTGGCTACTAAATATAGTACTGTAATAGTAAATACACTAGTTGTTTTAAAAGCTCTTATTTACAATTATGCGCTTTACGTTCATAATTTTTTAACTTAAATAGAAAATAGCTTAATTTGGTGGCAGCTTACTATCTACAGTAGTGTTTAACTAAAGCTTTTTACTTCTCAGAAAATAGCGAGGTATGATTAGACATGAAAATGTAAAAAGAGCTTTGTTTAAAGACTGCTCATACTACAGCCTATTAGAAAAGCATCAATGAAGCATAATATGAAGGTTGTTGATACCCCTATGCCTTGTTATTGGGTAGTATCTGGACCAACGTTAATATTGTGAAGATTCATGGGAGTGTCCAGAATTTCTGGGAATTAACAGTGAACTGTGACGCCAAAAAAAAGCGAAACTTCTTCAGGATTCTCCTTGAAAAAAATTTCAGTGGATTGCCCTGTGATGGGGATTTGCACCAGCTAAAGTCTGTCTCATCTATTAACAACACCTGCTATTAAACCCAGCCTATTTTGAGATCATTTTTTGTTGGTAAAATTATTTAGTAGGAAAGTAAAAATATTCAGTATATTCTGGCCTTTTTTTAAAAAAAAATTTCAGTGAAGCCAGAACTTGAATAGTGTAGCTGTGCATACTGATACACTTGGGGAAAAGGAGAATAAGATAAACATATTAATTACAAAAAGTACTTAGAGTTTTGTAAGATGTTTGATTGGTGCTATGAGCACTGAAATTTGCAGACCAGCATAAAAACTGGTGAATAGCCCTAAATAAAGTAAGGAGATAATCCTGTCACCACCAAATTACATGAATTATTAAACCAAATGGTCAAACATGAGGGAACAAGTAAACAGGTTAAGCATATAAATTCTTAGTGAATTGCTGGTTGTCTAACTATTTAAATATCTGATCAAGAAAAAATATTTGTGATTATTAATAATCCCTTTAGTAATTAGCACATTGCTTTTCCTGTTATAGAAATAAATGTTGGTGCTAGCGTTTGAATTGTACTACTGAAAGCATTCACAGAACACGCATGATATTTACTTCCAAATTTTAGTGTGAATTTTTCCTGCCACAGGATTGTTCTAGCTAATTCTGTAATTTGAGGAACTAAAATGTTTTGATCATAATATTTTAATTGTTATATATTCCAGGTCCTTCTACTATGGATTTTGGTGATGTTTGTGTGCATTCTACAACATTCAGGAAACTGCATATCATCAATAACTTGTTAGTTCATATATGGGTACAAATCGATATTGAAATCGATGAATTACAGAAGTCAGGTCCATTGTCTCAGGTGGTGCCTCCTCTTACAAAGACTCATGTTCCAATTGCATTTGAGACAAAGACTCTTGGAATGTTTAAAAAGTAAGGCTTTTTATAATTGTCTTGATTTACATATTTTCTTTGCAGTAGTAAAATAAAAAATCCTGTGGCTGGTTTAAGCTCAGTATAATTATGATAATTGTTAACGGTATGCACTCAGTTATGGTGATATTGCAATAATTAATACAGTTTTATGTTGCAAAATTTTGCTAGTATAGTAATATTTCTTAAGATTTAAAAAACACCCAAGAAACTGTCCTGTCAAAAGCCCATATAGCCACAGGTATATCAAGGAAAAGTATTTGCCATTACAATGTATTTGTTAGGAAAATTTAATAGAAAATGCTGTGCTTTTTCTAGCATAGTGTTATGTTGCTGCATGTATGCTTTTGATGTTGCATGTGGATAAATTTATAGGCAAAGTGTTTTCTAGCCCTCTGGTATGGAGTTAGGACTCTCATTTTCATAATGCTGTTGAAATGACTGTATGAGGTTGATCATCTTTTGGGATGATCTTCACTTTCAACATGATTTAACTTGTATTCCAAACAATTGCAAATTGCTTCCTCTTATCAGTCTTAACTGTGTGTTCACAATTGCTTTGCCAAGGATTTTCTTGCTAATGATTATATTTAACATAAATTTGATGTAATAGATACATAAAAATATATGTTTTTGTTACAGATCTTTCGTTTATACAATAAACAACCAACATCTTGGGCATGTGCTGGTAATTGCAAAAGCAGTGTCTGTTGAACTTGAGCTGTCTGCAAGAGAAGTGATTTTAAATCCTAATCCTGGCTACCTAGCAGAGGCAGAATTTAGAACAACTGTCAGGGTATACAATCCCAGAAACCATCCTGCTAAGTTTACTTGGAGGCCTGTAATGAAAAATAGAAAAAACACATTTTCTGTACAGCCAGCCAAAGGTATACTATGCAAGGCCAGTGTATGTGCATGTATCTTAAATGTCAACAAAGTTAAATGAAACAAACACTCAGCTGATGCTATAAATTCAATTTTTTAGATTTGGGTCAACATCAGTGTATCCCAAAAGTAGTACCAGGTCAGAATGTATACTATAGCAGCATTCCCTCTATGAGGCCTTCTCTGACTGCATACTCAGTCCAGTTAATTGTTTCTACACCAGCAGTGCTTATGTAACTTTTTCTCAGTACAGATTGGTGATTTCAGAAGTGAGGCAGGTATTTAATGGCAGTTGGCATTATACAGCTTATCAGGATACGGAATTTCCCAAAAGCACTGTATGTGAAGCTGCTAAGACAATGTAGAGTCTGAGTAATACAAATGGAATTCAATCTGGGATTAGTTTCCACTTACATTATGGATCAATATTGTTAGAAGTGTTGTGAAACATTAACTTTTACCTTCTTTGAATTATAGTGTTCTGCAGCAGTACGATGGAGCTTCATTATTAAAGAACTGCTAATTGAATTGGCATTACACAGTTCAAACAAAATTTGGCTGGATCAGCTCTGATTTCTTAAGATATTTCTGCTGATACAAGTTCAGACTATTGCAAGCAAGAAAATGTATATGATCTTTCTCAAATTTGTGATTCTACAGTCTGTGGTTCTATTTTTTTAAATGTTGACTATCTGAGTAATTCATGGCTAAAAGCTGCCAGTGAATTCTTGAGTGGGTTTTACTGCAGGACACTAATAAACAGATTATGCAATTGTCATTAGAATTCAGAAAATAATTCTACTTAATTAGGCATACTGTTCAACACCTTTAAAATGTAGGCTTAGTCTTCAATAGTAGTAATATCACTTTAATGTGCTTAGGTTATTTCTAATTAACAATTTGATAACTGTACATGTATGCTATAACACGTAAATTATGCATATTTACTTAGGCTTTGTGGAGGCCTATAGAGATCTGGAGTGTGAAGTTGTTTGGCATCCAGGGTACAGCTCTCCAGAAGCAGGAGAATTCAACTTGTGTGTGTGTAAAGGAAACACAATTACATTGAAATGTTTTGCAAAGGTAAGAATTTGTGTAGGAGGTATGGAGAAGCAAAATGTGTGTTTTTTCTAAACAAGTAGTTTCTTAAATATATTTTTATTATGTATTTAAAAATTATTATAATCTCATATGTCTTCTACTTGACATGTTTAAAAAAAGAATATTGCTCCAAAGACATGAATGGAGAAGGCAAGACAAAGACAATTTGCCTTTTTCTTGCCTTCAATGATATACCTTTTTTTGCACCACAACTTAGTTGTCCTTATATACTAAGCAGTAATTACTATTCTTGGCTTGCTTAGTTTAGCCAGACAAAGGTTGAAAGGTGATAATACTATAGACACATATATGAAGGGACAAAAATCAATCTGTGTGTGGGAAGGTATATTTAAGACAACAGACTGTAATGTAATTTTGTGTTGATATTTGCGATAATTTGAAAAGCAGTGCTCCGAGTAGTCTTCTAAACAGTGAAAATCAGCTTAGGTTAATCATATATCTTACGTTACACGCCAGGGAGTGCAAAGGAGGAAGACTCATTCTTTTTTTTTTTTTTTCTCTCACTGAATTGTGCAGGCTGCATGCACTAGAACTTCTATTTTGGGAGCCAGTAAAAACTTTCCCTTCCTTTTTTTGTGCTTACTTTATCTTTTAGGCTTTTTCCCCAGTGACTTTTTTCATTTTTGTCCTCTTGAAGCCTCGGAAATTGCTATATGTATGAACAAGGGTGTGTGTAAGTTAGAATACTAGCATTTCTACTGCTGTTAAAAACTCTGAAGTATCTTGTCCTGATCACACATTTAGGTTTAAAAAAAAATCACACAGCTTATGCTGTTAAATTAAATTTAATTAAAATATTTTTATTTACCTTGAAATTAGCCCAGAAATATCTCTGGGGTTGTCTGTTCACTTTGAATAGAGATAAGTTCAATATGTTGAGTAAATATTGTCTCACATTTAAACTATGTTTGTCTATTTGAAAACTTCTAATTTATGC
The DNA here is from genome assembly GCA_034783455.1 of Micropsitta finschii. NCBI lineage: Eukaryota > Metazoa > Chordata > Aves > Psittaciformes > Psittacidae > Micropsitta > Micropsitta finschii. Next base: position 9,219 of record JAVHNF010075495.1, read on the forward strand.
ATTTCCACAAGTATATTAATTCATTATATAATGAAAGTTAGGCTGATTTATGTATTTGCACTTTGAAATATGGAGTTTGCTTGTTTTTTCTTATTTTTTTTAATAGCTTGGTGCTACTAAAGTTCAGTTTGTGGAACAAAGGATACCCTTCAGTCATAGTCCAATGGGCTTATCTACTTGTAAGACAGCTACTCTTCAAAACATAGGATGCAATCATGCGTACTTCCAAGTAAGCTACAATTATTTTTAGCATATTTAATTTCTTGGGCTGGGGAGGAAGAAGGGAGTTCATTTTATCAGATCATGTTAGAGTTCGTGTTCTCAGTTATTAGATACACACCTACTTAAATTTTTGCTTGGTTTTCTGAAGAAGCAATATTTATATGAATAGGAATTTGTCCCTCTGTCAAATTTGGATTGATGGATAGATGGACCAGCAGACAAGCAAAATGGTAATGGTCTAAAATGTTCTGGAAGTTTCATGAGAACCAGTGGTGGGGGTAGAACCTCGTACTGGTGTAGCATATGAAAAAGCAGTTACAGCTTGGATGTTTTTATATTTTGAGAGACAGAGCAAACTGGCTATCATTCCTACTAGCTGTCCAGGGAGTACATGCATAGACCTAGACCAGACCAGACACAGCAAATGTGATTACTAACATGTGAGAGGAAGATACAGCTACAGGTTGGGCAAAGAAGAGATTCAGAGCAGCCCTGTGGAGGAGGACTTGGGGGTATCGGTCGATGAGAAAATGAACATGAGCCAGCTTCAGTGTCCGCTCGCAGCCCAGAAAGCCAACCGTATCCTGTGTTGCATGAAAAGGAACGTGACCAGCAGGTGGAAGGAGGTGATCCTGCCCTTCTACTCTGCTCTTGTGAGACCTCACTGGGAGTATTGTGTGCAGTTCTGGTGTCCTCAACATAAAAAGGACATGGAACTGTTGGAACAAGTGCAGAGGAGGGCCA
>JAVHNF010075496.1:0-12483 GCA_034783455.1 Micropsitta finschii
TAGCCAAGTTTAATTCTAACTGGGCCTTAGCTTTCCTAACCTGGTCCCTAGCTTCCTGGACAACATCCCTGTATTCTTCCCAGGCCACCTGTCCCTCCTTCCACCTTTTATAAGCCTCTTTTTTGCTTTGAATTTTCCTCAGCAGCTCCTTATCCATCCAAAGAGGTCTCCTGGCTCTCTTGCTACACTTTCTTCTAGTAGGGATGCAACAGTCCTGACCTTGCAGCAGGCAATCCTTGAGTATCAACCTTGGGCCCCCCTGCCCTCTAGGGCTATATCCCACAGAACCTTACTAAGCAGGTTCCTGAAGAGGCCAAAGTCTGCTCTCTTGAAGTGCAGGGCAGTGAGCTTGCTGCACGCTCTTCTCACTGTTCTGAGGATCTTGAATTACCATCTCATTATCACCGCATCCAAGGCTGCGCCGGAGCGTCACATTTCCAATGAGCCCTTTCCTGTTGGTGAGCACGACGTCAAGCATGGCACCTCTATTACTCTATTGTCTGCTCCTCTATTACTTGCAGAAGGAAGCTGTCTTCCACACAATCGAGGAACCTCCTGGACTGCTTGTGCTGGGCCGCAACAGCTCTGTGATGCTGAGCTGAGCATAGATTCAGAATATGAGTATAAAACAGTTGAGCATTTGAAGGGAAGTGTTCCCATGAGAGAAACAAAGAAGTTTTGAAAACTTTCATAACCTCAGAAAAGTTTATATTTGGTTTGATGAATGCCAAACAAAGAAAGAAGGGAGAAAAAAAAAAAAAGGAGGAAAAAGAAACCAAACAGTTCTGGTTCTTATTTTATCTGAAGTCGTTCAACCATCTTCTTGTTAATCTGCACTAGTTTGCTCTGTGCTGACACTTGGCAGACAGGGGTTTTCATCCCAAAAGTGGATGATCACACAGCAAAAAATACTCTCTAAATAATAACACTTTTGCATATTTAGGTCACACAGAACTACAAAGAGAGATTTCTTTCTACTTTTACAGATTTATTCCAGTCCCTAAAAATACAATCATTTAACAGTTGGGTCTGCAGTGGAACACTGCGAACAGAAGCACTGGTTCCTGCAGCAAGACCCATTGTGATGGGGCAGGTGGGACTGGGGGATGAGGGAGCAATACTGCTGTTCTGCCCAACCCAGGGAGCAGGCAGTACACATCTCCTGCTGAACCTGCAATCCAGATCAGCTCTTGGGACCAGAGCCTGCTTTATCAGAATCAGAATGCTCCGTCTACCAGAATGCAGGCAGAAATCTGTATCACTGACAAAAATGTGTGAAGGACCATAAGCAATATATATATTTTTTCAGTTGGCAGATGAAAAGATGTTTTCTGGATAAAGTTCAGAAACTGTTTCTAATTTATTATTATTTTTTTTAAGCAGAGGTGTACAGGTATGGACACATGCAGACAATGGCAGCAGACTTTTTAAATCAAACTTATCTAATACTTTTAAAATCTGTGTTCTGCTTCCCTATTTGCAAGGGATAGTCTATGCAGACAGGACAAAGCCCTAAATCAGTTCAATAGCAAAAGCAGAGAAAATTGGCAAGACAGGTTTCAGATGAGAAACTGGTGCCTGCAACCCAGAATCAAGTGAGGAAACCCAAGTATGGCGTGGCAGCACAGCTAAATCAATGCAGGTAAGACTTCCAGGTACAGATGGAGATGATCCGCTGGGGTGAAAGAGGTTGGGCAGCATTGAGAATAAGGAAATTTATTAAAAGGCATGACAAGAACCAGCCATGACTGTAGAAGTATTTTCCACCCAACCCTGACTTTTCCAGACCTTTTCACAGTGAAACTTTAAGAAAAAAAAAGACTCTGCAATGATGCAAGGGTTCACAAAAATCCTTCAGAAAGTAACATAGCTGATGAGTTTGCAGCATATTCCAGTTAACTCTCACATGCCTCAAGAAATCAAAGAGGAACTTACAAACATTTGGAGGCAAGAAACATGATTTAGGAGAGGCAATTAGATTGTTAGTATCTTGTAATTTCCACAGCCACTTAACATCTTCAATTCTGACGCAGGGGGCTAAAGCATGTGTGGCATTCCCACAGAAGAGTAACTACTGACTCTGTATCTGATGCCTGCATTTCAAGGTCTGTTTTAGGGCTCAACTGTCCTCTGGTACCACAGGCATGCACTGCCAATGTCATTCACCCTGTAAATCAGAAATTGCCCTGGTGCATTCATGTGTAGTAATTATTTTAAAGGATTTATGGCAAGGCCTGCTTTCATACCACGGGACTTGCCTGAGCTGCAGGAATGACATTCCAAGCTTTTATTTATTTCTTTATTTGCCAGACCCTTAATGTTATTCCTCTGTAGCTTTTTGGTGCATGAATTTATAGCACTGTCTAAAACTCTAATACTTCTCTTTGAATATACTTGTGGACGTTTCTGATCTCACTTTAATTGGGCATGCTTTAGGCTCACATAAAATATTAACATCTTAGCCAATGAAAGTTAGCGCCCAAAGCTCAGATGGTTCTAAAATTAATACAACCTTGTTTCTTGCTCACAGAAGCCAGAAAAGATCAATTCCAGAATAAATTTTTTTTTCAGTATCTGATAGCTCATTTTATCCAGGCAAAACAGGTTTGTTTCATGACCTTCTGGACATGCTGTGACACACATATATTGCTTGCAAAGTTGAAATAAAGACAGGATGAAACTTTTGATATCAAGAGTATTTGGGGAGAGTTTGACTGTTCCTTTAGTTGACTTATTCTTAGGTACACACACCTGATGATTTTTCCATCCAAGAAATCAAAAATTCTATTATTATTTTAAGTCAAATAATGTTGACAAGTTTTATTAACTTAGTTTTCTCAGTAAGGGTATTCATGCTCCTGCCGTGTCTCCAAGTACATCATACCCATCACCCCACACTACAACCATATACAAAAGAATGTTGAGAAATTCCCATTTAGAAAGTATGTACAGGTTTCCTAAACAAAGCAGGACAAGTAGAGGAATAAAATGCATCTGTATGATCATGTGAGGAGGCAGATTGCTGGGCACTGAGAATTGGCACAGGAGGAATCAGAGGTGAGAAAGTTTGATGGTTTCATGATTTCTAGTGTTTACAAAGTCCCTAAAATATGCAGTTGCTCAATCATAAGGATAGGGCTGATGTTCAATTTAATACATCGTGCAACTGCCTCAAAAAAAATGAGGTACTTATGGTATGCCCTTAAGAGGAGCATATGCTGGACAATTCGTATCCATCGCAGAAGCCCCTTTACATCAGCTGAGAAAGCCACAGGTGTCAGTAACACTGACCCATGAGCAAGGTCAGCCCTACAGATAAGTCTGCTGCAGAACTGCTTATCTGGGCCTTGAGGAAGGGTTAAGTCTGTCCCACGCTGCCTCCTCCTCGAGGCTGCTGCCAAGAACGTGAATTCACACAGAGCCAGTTCACGTTCCTACTCCAACCCTTGTCAGAGCAATGAGCTATTGAGATTGCAATGCCTGAAAGTTACACAAATCACCACTGTCCTTTGCATTGTCATGACCTTCGGAATATTCTTTAATTCAGTTGCGTAGCTGTTTTCTGTCACCCCACCAGCAGAATCCAAACATTTTCAACAGTCAAAGAGTTAGAGGTGGCTTTGCCACATGGCAACAATCACAAGAATGTGATCATTCCTAGAACAGCCCCCATTGAAAGGGGAGCTTAAAGAGGTCAGGAAGTATATTTCCATGGATTTCAGAAATGTGCTCAGGCAAGGATGCACAATGTACATAAAAGTATGTTTGTTGATAATAGTACCACCACGTGGGTTCTCTTTACCAGCTATATCACAGACACTAATTATTCATTTACTCAAAATGTATTTCCCCAGTTCTCCTCCGATTTGATAGTTCTTTAAAGGAAAAGCACAAACTTTTTGAAACAGAAAGTAAAAAAATTATCCTTTTTTTCTTTTTTGAGGGGGGAAGTTGCTTTGTAGGCAGTGGGACTTTTCCTAAAAAGAAAGCAGTGACTAAAAAGAAAATATGGTAACTTTAACCTGTTATAGGAATGAGCACTTTGTAATATTTTTATTGTTATTTTTAACTTTTTCTATCTGAAACTTGAAAAAAACTTTCACTGTGGGAATAACATTCAAAACATTAAAACATTCATCATGTAGACTTCTGTTAACTCCTGACACCTCTCTTGTCCTCCCATACCACAAATAAACCCTCAAAATAAACAAAAAAATATGTTCTGATCCCTCCAAAAACCTCACAGACTCCTCTGGAGGTTTTGCCATTGCTATTCATTTTACACAGAAAGTTCTCAGATGCCTTTCTGATGGCTCCAGTGTGTAACCCTGAGATAGATAAGCTTAGAGCTGGGGAATCAAGTCCAAGTCAGGAATTTATGGGAAAGCATGTGGAGCAGATGGTGGAGGAATGAGAGAGGAAGGGAGCCACAGCTGAGAGAGTGAGTGTTGAGACTGTGTCAGATGGGAGAAGGAGGAAAATTATGCTGATCTAGAAATGTACAGTAGTACTCTTCAATACTGAATTAGTAAATAACTAGGCAAAGATATCTTTTCTTTTCAGGTACTCTAGGGCTTCCATTTTCACCACATATGCACAACTAACATTTTAATCCTCACTACACCCCTAACAGCAGAAAAGCAGAGTTACTGGCCTTTTACTGATCCTGTTATCCTCCTACCCAGTTCCCCAAATCCCATGTTTCAGGTCAGCTTCAACACAGTTCTCTCTAACTGGGACCTTTAATTTAGTTCTCCACCTATTGTTTACCATGGATCTTGAACTCCCATCAGGATGGTTTAAAGGTAAGTTTTCAAACAAATTTTTGTTTGTTTTTGGAGTGGGGGAAGGGAAAGCAGCATACCCTGTAAAATAATTCCAAAATGTATCTGTAGTTATAGTCATTGCTAATGACAGTTAGTGAAACATTAAGTTTCCCTCACTTCTTAATGTACCTGCTGCATGAATCAGTTATTCTCTTTGCAGTTGTAAGGGAAGAAAAACAATGATCCTTAGTTTGCAAGATTGGTTATTGGGTCCAGATATCCTTTTCAGTACACAGGGCACAACCTGAACTCACAAAAAAGATACATAACATTTAAAAAGAAAAGGAGAAATTAAAAATAAAATAAAATAATAAAAAAAAAGGCTCTCTTCCTGCTTGTATTTTTTAAAATGTCTGCTTGTCTATTTTCTAGAAGGCTTGATCTATAAGCCTTCTTTCATTGAAAGAAAGTCTCTCCTAAAGCGCATGGTACTTTTTAAAGCTGAATCTGCCTGTGAGGCCAGACTGAGCAGCTAAAGAACAGTAGCAAAGGTGACCCCTTACTCCTTCACCCTCTTCACCCCCAAATACACAACCCCTAGCAAACAACAGAGAAGCCTCAGAGCTGCTCAGTTTCCCCTGCATGGGCAGAAATCCTTGCATTCCGCACTAACTGGTGATGCCCCAAAAGCGCAGTCAGGTAGCTCTGATTTCCAATGCCAAGATATGCCTCACTCCCCTTTCTCACAATTCCCACCCCCAGTCTGGTGACAAGTGGTGGGCAAAGAGGAGCCAAAATCCTTCTGCCAGCAACGAAATGCTCTCAAGGGCCAGGTACAGATTTCCTTGCACTATTTCATATAGAGCAATCAGCCTCAGCATATCCCGGCAGAAGCTAAAGGTATCACAGCTGTCAATAACACCACAGTCTCAGCTATTAAGCGTAAGATCAAAGTGACAGAAGCTGTCCTCATTTCCACCCATAGGAGTCTCATAGTGAGAGCTGGCCTGGCTTTGTCAGGGAGCGGGCTGTCATGAAGCACTGTAAAGCAGAATAACACAAATAGCATAAGCTTACGGTCTGAGATCTTGTGAAAAAAGCGATGCTGGAAAGCACGTTTGGGAAACTTAGGAAGCAGTAGCTTGTGCAGAGCATCAGAATCTGTGGTGCTGCTCTGCAAAATTTTCATAACCCAAAAGGACATTTTCTCTCTCACACCATGAGTGAATACAGGTCATTTGTGATAAAAGGGGTGTTACGGGCTTTATGGTCAGAGTACTGATGCTAAGTTAGGTTCTTAAGAACACAGATCAGCATTACCTTTCCAAAAGCATTTTTAGACACCTAAATGTTTTCTTTAAATCTGGTGCTGATCTCCACAAATATCCAGGGCTTTCCTTATAACTCCTGACATACAATACTAGCCACATCCTCACAGGTGAAAACAAGCAGACTTTCTGCTATTACGTTCCTACAGTTCTGGACACAGTTAAAACCATAAAATGAACCTAAAATTAGAAGAAGGCCCATTCCACCTGTGACACATTAGGTGCTAAAACTCCTTTGGTTTTCAGAATCATCAAAATCAGAGATTCAAAACTAAAAAATGATGAGTTTGAGTAGCACAGCTTGATTTCTGTCTGTGGGTTAGAGCTGACAACATATTTATACCCCTTGCAGACAGAGATTACTGGATGAAAGCTGTCATACAGAAAAGGCTAGACAACACGTCATTCAGGTCACCCACGAGCTATTTCTCATGATACAACATGATCTTCTGGGAATATTAGGGGCTATCCCAGTAGCTATCGGAACTGTAGTTGCTATTTACCTCCAGTCCCAGTAAAATTTAAAAAAAGAAAAAAAAAAAAAAGTTTGAAAGGGACAAACCAATGACTGCTGCACTTCAAAAAGCTGGAAAAGCTGATATGAGCAGCAGTCTGTTTCTAAATGGCATTTTCTAACTTTTGTGGCCTGAGCTTGAAACTTCAATCAGAAATTTCCATTTTTCTGGAAGCAGTATTTACCTTGCTCTTTGTCCTGCCCTTTCAGTGCTTCATTTCAGAACCCAGACAAAATACAGAAATTAAGAAGTTTTTGAAAAATAGCAAGATCAGGATGAAAAAAAAAAAAAGCAAAAAAAACCACAACACAACAAAAAAACCCAAAAAAGCGCCCCAAAACCTAAAAAAATAACCAAACAAAAAAACTCATCCTACATCAAAATCCTGTATAAACACTAATGAATTTTTCAAAATACCTATGAAATTAGAGTTCACATTTTGCATGCTGGTTTTGATTGCCCTTTTTTTTTTTTTTTTTTTGTGCAAGGCAGTTTGCCTATTCCTCATACAATTTCAAAGTTTTCAGCTTGAAAAGAGCCTCCTTCTTGCCCACATGTGGCTGCATCTAAGTCTGTGCCAGCCCACTTGTACGTATGGTGCAAGAGGGAGAATGAGAAATAACAGTGGGGTGGTGAGGGGTAAAGGTGTCATTTCTTTTGACTACAAGGCAAAGTCAAGAATGTCTTTCCAGGAAAAGTATCGCTGACAAGTTAGAGGTATTAACTCACCTTTAAGAGTGAGCACTGCTCTTCAGAGAAGGACTAAAAGATGATGGTGGATACTAAAAATGAAAAAAAAAAAAAAAAAAAAAAAAAAGTTTTTTACCTACTGGGGTGTTTACAAATAATTAAAAAATAGGAATAGACACAATGTCTTAATGAATTAATAGCATTAATGAAGACATGTTCAGATTACTAAATACCATACTCTCTATATAAGAACAACACACCCACCCAGATTTAGGTATTGGACTGTTTCAGGTCTGCAGGAATGGTGTTCAAGGAGAATGGGAAAAAAGAGCATAAAGGACTTCAAGGAGGAGATTTAGGCTATGAAGCAAACCATTTCAGACTCTACAGGAAGTACGACAGACGGTTAAAAGATAAAAATGGGATGGAAACTGGAAAATGAAAGAAAAAACACTTTCCCATTTGTCCCTACCATCTACACAGACGAATAACAATGTTTCCCCACTTTTTTTTCTATATTAGATTATCTGATCCGCTTCTCAGAATATAAGGCGGGCAAATATTTCTATCCATATGGCAGATTTAAAAGTACACTGTTTAACTATCTTGCTAGGTTTTTGTTGTTGTAATTATTTTAATCAGGTTCCAGTTATATCTGTAGCATATAATTGTTTACCTATTCTGTCAATGCTTCATACACCATACAGTTATATCTGTAGCATATAATTGTTTACCTATTCTGTCAATGCTTCATACACCAATTACTTAAACTAGAAGTGAGATCACTGGTATGAGTGGTGAATTTTCTAATCATGTTATTGGTTGTAAGTAATCAACAAGCTAAGCTGAGAAAAAAAAACAAAAAACAAAAAACAAGACAGCCATTTCTAAGCCATTTCTTTAGAAATCAGCACGTATAATATACATACCTTCACTTTACAAATCAAGAGAAATAATTTATTTCCCAGGGGAGTGTTATAACCCTGGGGATAAAAAAAAAAAATAATATCTAATTGTTACTGTGTTTAAGTATAGGAATATATTATTTTTCTAATATTCTAGTTGGCATCCTCATCAACACATCAAGGCTACGATATAACACACTAGGTGTGGTAGACCTCTGCTTAAAAGCACTGAGGTTGCTGAAACTATTCACGGCAGTCATAACAAAGTACAGTAACAGCAATAATCAACTCTTTTTTAATTGTATCCATCTCAGTTGTAGTCCAACACAGTACAGTTCACAATAGCAGCACTGAACTGCTCTGAGCTGTTAATGTCAAATTCTACAGTAGTGCATTTCAGGGGGCTTGTAACTTTTTCTAAATGTACCAGATTGTTAAAAATCATTGTTACATGTTTATCTGCAAGTAAATAATGAAGGGACTGAGAGTTTTAAAAAATGACTTTTGCAATTACCAATAGTCTGGTTGACGTTTAATGGTTACTGTTATAATCCTTCCTGTATCAAAAATTATAGCTGATGTTAAATAAGAAAGCATGTAGTTTTACAAGCTCCTAAGTAGCCTGACTTTAAAAGTCCCCACATGTCTCAGCAAGATGAGTAATTGTCCACCAGCCTATGGTTCATTAGGGATCAGAAATCAATTGAGTGGGAGGGTTCATCATAGCAGGTTATACAAACCTTGGCTGTGCTGGATTCCTGATGAATAGAGTAGTTGGGAAAGAGAAACTTTTATCTGATGGCTCCAAGGTAGTTAGGCTACCGACAACTATGTAATATAAGGCTAATTGGGCTGGTAAGGAGCAGAGGTAGAGGACAGGGTCCAAGCAGAGAATCAAATGCTCCTTTGGAGCTCCGGGGCCAGCAGAAAGCCTGTCTGGGAGGATAACTGACTGTAAAAATGAAAGGCTTATAAAAATTAACCAAGTAGAGAAATGTTCCTTAGATACAAAATATGCTTTATAGCTGTGATTAAAAATGTGTTCCTGTAAATAGTGGCTGTGCATGTTACAGGCTAGTTTCAGCCTGGATTTTTATCATCTATTAAAATTATTTTGGCTGAATCCTTTCTTTCCATGGATGATGCTTCCTCTCACATTCTCCCTCCACAGCTTCACTGTTTTGGAAAGGTAACAAATTATCAAACCAGTATTTCTTCCCTCTTCCAGGAATCACATGTCCTTCCCATTACCTCCTTATAAGCAAGCTTTTACTGTAGCCATCTGAAGATGGGGTATGTAAGAAAAGTTCAGTATTCGTTTTACTGTTCTGTTATATACAAAAGGAGTCACGAAACAGGCAAATATTATAAAAAGACAACAATTAAGAAAGACATTTTGGGGAAAGCAGTGATCTTCAGCAACAGATGAGCTCTCTTCCTGGTGCCGAAAATGCTTGATTTATACTCTTTCAGCAGAATGAACAGGATGAACTAAAGTGTCTGCATCTGCTCAAGACTGCATGGCTTTAATCACTGCTAGCCTTAGTGGTCTGCATATGCTTGCAGAAATTCTTACAATGAGATGAATAAATACATGAAAGCATTTGCCTGCATGATGGCACATAGCAGAGGTTCTGAATAATGATGGATGAACCTCAAAGGAGATCATAGGTTCCATTTAGCTGAGTGCTTGCCCATTAGGGTTAAGAGCCCTAACTACATAAACCACTTAAGCCTGAAGAAGTGGACTGCAAACTGATGTGAGAACTACCTCTCCACTGCTCCTGTCTGAGTTTAAAATCACAGGGAGTCAGCTTTGGGTGTCACAAGTCCAGATTTTAGGAACTACTTCCAAACAAACAAAACTTGATTGGGAACACTGGAAAAAAACTCAGGTCACTTGTTATTGTACAGTCATTTACAACTTAAGCTACACAGAACGACAGGTATTTCTAATGCATATTGCATACATGGACACCTCTAGGGAATGTGATTTTCTACCACACTGTTTCTATCATTGTGGAGCAATGAGCTTATTATCTTCATGTCATCACCATACAACACTGAGTATCTCATATTACTACAGCTATGGAATAAACAGATGGGACAAGTATAAAACTCATGGAAGACATCAGAACTTTTTTCATTGAATATAAAAAATTTTCTGATGTTTTTGTGGAGTTCTCAGGTAAGCTTAAACCAATGAACTGTAACTCTTCCAAAGGAAATTGTAATGAGTGTCATTTACCATTTTGAGGTTGCAAGTATTCTGCTTCCTTATTGGACACAGCCAGGAACTTGCTTATGATTACTATGTTTCTCTGAACTAATATCCCAAGAATGCAGCATCTACACTCATATCTCACTTTCTATGAAAAATATTGCTTTAATCATATGAAAGGTATTACTACATCCTGATTTGTAGGACTACGTCTGCAGACTGCACCCAAGAATAGTGGAATAATTCCAAAGCCTCCCCATGATTTCAGCAAGCTCTGGATCTGGCTATATATGGGCTGCATCTTTATTGCCCAAGCATGTACAAGAGTAGGTAGACTTCTAAGACCTTGTGCAGACAGCTGTCATGACAAAAAATGAATCACATACACTGTCTTTTAAGTAATTACTCAAATTTTCTTTTTCTCATTCTCAAGAAAAAGTAATATAAAAGCACTAGAAGTGCTACCATTAACTTATTTGTTTACCTATGGAGAAGTAATTTCTTTTTTAAAGTGACAATTTCAAAAGACATGAAATACGAGGGGCTGGAATGCTGACTTCAGCCCAAACCTAGCGCTAGACAAAGACATTCCTGGTGTTTAACTTTCTTTTTGTTGTTAAGTTGTTGTTTTGAAACTTCCATTTTTATGTGAAGCTTCATGACATCCTGAGTCAAAGCAATAAATGCAGCACATTTTCTGGGTCATAACACTCCCATCGCCTTCAAGAAATCATGCCAAATAGCTATGTCTGTATTCACTCAAAATAATACTTCCTCTAAAAATGCATGACATCTTATATGATTTACATCATGTTATGTTGCGGATTAGGTTAATGACTTCTCGTGCTTCTGTGAACCATTCAAAGTACCAGAATATTACTTTATATAAAATATAAATAGAGTATATTGCTGCAGTAGTGGGTTATTTAACACATGTATTTCCACATGGGTCTAAAATAAGGGGTGGTACCAACATGTAACGAGCTCCTTCTTCCTGTGTAAAAACAAATGTATTACACTGCTTTTCAGAGCTAGCTGGTCTATTTATAGATAAGAATTAAATATTTTTCTAGCTTTGTTCTGGGTGTTTTACTTAATGTGTCTGTGCTTTAAATAATGAAGGGCTCCATTTCAATGGCAACTGAAAGAGTAACAGTTAAGATAATTTTTTGGTCATCTGTTGCAGCCCTCTTTGGATAAAATCCAGGACAGGGATAATATCTTTTTAACTAAAAGACTAGTAAACAGCCAGATCGCAGTAGTGTCAAAGGCATCATCAGGATAGCTTCACTTGAACAAATAGTGATTATTTCATTTCCTATATGAAACCATTTCAGGCATATGCAGAGACTTTCTCTACAGGATAAGATGCATGTAGCTAATATCAAAGTTAAAACTAGAGAAAAGTTTTGGAGTTAGTATGTCACTAATGGGTGGCAAATAGGTGGCATCTCACTGATCAGTTACATTCTGAAGGTAAAATAGGGCTAGGAATTATTAGGAAAGAAAGAAAAAACAAGTACAAACATAATTACATTTTTTAAACCTGCTGTGTGCCCATATCTCGAATACTGAAATCCCAGTTTCCTGATCACTCTCATCTTGAAAAGTATGTAACAGACACAGAAATGGAACAAAGAAGAGCAAATGAGGATAATCAGAGCTTTGACTCATTTTGCAAGAAAAGAAAAGGAATAGGTCAGCATTGATAAAGTTTGAGCATGACAAAGTTGTGCTAAAGTATGTATGGTGCAGTGAGTTATCAAAACAAACAAACAAAAAAAAGGAGACAAAAAACCCAGCAAACCAATACCCCAACTCAACAGTGTCTAATAAATCAAGAAGCTGACAACACTTAGGACAAGCAGGTACCAAACTGCAGTTACAAAATGTAGTACTTCAGACACACTCCATAACTGAGCTGTGAAACTCACTAGGAAGATGTGGAGGCCAAAACGTAAGTTTTAAATAGGATTACATTAATTACTGTACTATTTACCCAATAAATGTCAACAGTTAAGTAAACAGACTGTGATGATACAGTGACATTCATGTCAC
>JAVHNF010075513.1:0-11596 GCA_034783455.1 Micropsitta finschii
AAAAAAAAAAAAAAAAAAAAAAAAAAAAAAAAAAAAAAGCCAGCCCAAACCAGATCTATTCTTATAGTTTCTTCCTGCTTTATTAGCACTTTCTGGTTTTTCCCCCACACAGCTCTGGCTAATATAAACTTGTATTGGATTACCATGTCATTCAATAAGCCCATAAATAAATTAGCATGCATGGTATTAAATAAGATGTAAAGTTCTTGCAAAAACACATTTAGCAAGTGAGAATGTGTTTGAATGAATAATAGCCACATCTTCAAAATAGCAGAGATTATTCTTCAGATCTCTTTTTTAGATTTTCAGATCTCTTATTTTCTGAGAAGCAACTGTTTAAAAAATCTGGGGTCATTTACTTTCAATCCTTGGCAAAAATATGCTGCATTTGCTTGTATGTCAGAACTACAGGGACTCTGAAAGGGTGCTGCAAAAACCACTGCTCTGTAAAGTCCTTGCAGGTTACTGTTTAGAAAGGAATGTGTGAAGGAATAAAAGTACTTTTTCACTAGATTATAAAAAAGGATGAAGAAGGAAATAATTCCCAGTTGCTAGAACTAAAGAAGTGGAGATATTACAAGTTTATGTAGAGGGGAAAAAATACCCAAAATTCTCTTCAAAGAGAAAGGGAAGATGAGCAGAAGGTACTCGATAAAATACTGCTACCCCAAACGCAGGGAAGATTTGTATGTAATCAGCTTCTGTTTGCCGAATAACAGTTGCCAATGTATTTCCACCCAAGCTGATGTGGTTTTCCCTGCTTGAGTGGCATGGCAATAACAATTGCCTTTATTATTCATTAAATGACATCAAAACGGTTTAATATGCCTCAGCATTTCCGAACAGCGTTCAAAACACAGCAATGCAACACCCTTCTTATTTGCCATATCAACAGCTAGATATTATAGTTTGCAGCTTAAACTTTCTGAATACTGGAAGCAGGGGGTAATTTTCTTCATTGTGTGTTATAGAGAAGTTATGATGGGAGAAGTGCCATTGGTGAGGCAATGGGAGCTCATCTTGCTGGGGACCAAGCATCAAAATACCCATGTTGTAACACTGAACGCTGACCTTGTGAGCGCAGGGCAAGGAATTTAGGCCACTGCTGAAAATTTTAGCCAATGTGTTTATATACAGGGCTTGTGCCCATTCAAACAAAACCCTGTTTTCCAGATGATTCTCCAGCTGATTGTCTACATTTGTGCAAAGTAACCACAAATCTTTGCAAAGCCATAAAATGTCAGAATACTACCTTTTTTTCATTTTAGACACTTTATCTACAAGTGAACATTTCCAGACAGAATGGAGCTTCACTGAGGTTTCCAGAGCCAAAATCTTAAACAGTTATTCTCTTAATAAATAAATAAATAAAACCTTATATACAGCTCAGTTCTCCTATATTTTAAAATAGGATTCATAGAACTCACCAAGCTTAGAGGGCATGAAATGAGGAGAAGGATGTTTCTAAACTAAAGGCAGATCCATAGGTAGGTGCTCTAGTATGTGCAAGCACTGTTTTGTGTGGTTTGTTGGTTTTGTAGTTTCTTTTGTTGGAGGTTTTGTGGGGTTTTTGCCTTTTATTAATATACACAGGGAAAAAAAAAATTAAGAAAGGAAGGATCAAGAAGATTTACTTGTGGTTTGCTTGCTGTTTGGAAGCAAGTCTTCACATTGCTGACTAAAATGGACACAGGGTCCCAGCCTACGTTTGCATGATGAAGAACCCTGCATAACGTTTTCCTGAATGCCACTGCATGCCAAAGTAGATGCAAGATGATTTATGGACTTCACTGGTTATGGGGATAAGTAAGGACAGACTTATGCCTAGTTCACCATGCCCTGATAATTCCTGGTTGTTAGAAAGTTTGCACAGCACTGTCTTACCATAGGTTTATGCCAGCATGAAATCAATATAACAGGAAGTGAACTACTGAGGTGGAATGCATAGGGAGTGGACTAAAGCACAAAGTGCTATGGGAGATGACTTTAATCTATAACTGAACTGTATCAGCCATGGAGAAGAACCAAGTTTTATTCCCAGTTAATGCTCAGTGCTTCCAGTGAAAGACTCATTGATTAAATTATTGCCACCAGGTGCAGCATTTGCAAATCATATCTACAAATAGAGTCCTACAAAGTTTAGGGTAAGAGCAAGTGAATCTGAAAGTTAAATAGTTTTTCTTTAAAGATTAGCACTTGAAACATCTAACAGCAGTTACCAATGTTGTGTCCTGTTAAATACAAAGAGGGAAATCATTCATTGATCTGAAAGCGGGCTCTGATACAATAAAAGTGGGATACTCTATCTAAGGTCTTATTGCAAGTTCTCTTTTTGGTACATTAAGTCTTGCTTTCATTTCAAGAATGGCAGGCATTGAAAAACTAGCTGTTGTTTGAGGCAAATGCTGCTGAAGTAGTTTTATGAGGCTGTTGTTTCAGTAAGTGTAGGAGTGGATTTACTATTCAGTTACAAAAGGGAAAAGTCCAGTATTTGTAAATTAAATGCTCTTGAAAAGGTCCTGTGTTAGAAATCTGTTTTGGAAGGCTTTTCTTCCTATCTAGTTGGTCCAAGTCCACAGTTCCTTAATGTTTCTGTACGCACTAATGTTTTTGTCCTGCAAGAAAAATACCCATTGTTTTGAGTTTGTAATGACTGCTGGATCAGGCTGGCTATATAATTCTCTTATTTAATTTCTCTGACCTTCCTTTCATTTAATAGTCTGGATGATAATGTCCCATTTTACCAGCTGTGTGGATGGTAGTCTGAAGCATTTATGATGTCAAAGGCTTTGATTTTTACTAAACAAGTAATTTACTAAGCAAGTCTTTTTTTTTTTTCTTTTTTGAAATATATCTGGTCAGCCCAAATATATGATTTGTTTTTTCAGCTCAATCTGATAACATCTGTCACATGGATTTCAATTAACACATACACATTGACCTACAAGAAGGAGATGGTCTCTGTTTCTTGAGATATGTGTAAATAATCTGAATTCCAGGAAGGATTTCAGATAAATCAATTAATTTTTAAAGTTGGGGAGTTTCTTTCTACTTCTAATTAGCAGCACTTCAATTTTCTGCCTTAACATGCAGTAGTAGAGATAGAGATTAGAAAAAAAAGTACCACATCTAATACAAAGACTGCAGTGTACAGAGTACTCCAGGTATCATCCAGCAAACAAAGCAAATACTTAAAGCATACATTTAAGTCTGACAGTATTAGTTGGACTTAAGTTAAAAGTCAAAAACATAGAAAGAAATTGGCTCCTAAAGCCTGCCTAGGAAACCCTGTTCTCATTAAAGTCTATGAGATTTAAGATCCTGAACACAATTAGGTATCTTGTCCTTACTGCTTTACTTCTCAGGGCTTCCTTAAGTACGTATTTAAAATTAGGCATTTGCTTAAACCCTTATGTCAAAATTACATTCCAATACGTGATCTAAAATTAAAATATCAGCCTGACTCTTGTATCCTTGCAAATCAAATTTGTTTTGACAACACATTAACATAACACACAGCTGAGACAGGGAGCCTAGAGCTAGATGGATCCTGTGATTTAATGCTCAGTAATTAAAAGACAAAGCCCAGAGATGCTGCCTTTCAAATGTGTGTGTTAAGTTCTGCCAGGATTCTGTTGTCTGCATGCAGGCCAGTAAACTGGAGCAGTTGCCATGCTAGTTCATGGAAAATGATTTATTAAGTCAATGATTTATTTAGTCTGTTTAAAGAAGGTGAGATAAAACACTGGGCTGGTATTGGCATCATGATTATGCTATAATTATTTTCTTTTTTAATTAATATTGAGCAACCTGTACTGTAGCCAACTTCAAGATACTTCAGAAGTGCACTTCTCATTCACTGGCTGGAGAACAAAACCTTTCCTTCTAGACAAGAGTAGGATAAATTATATTTTCATTCTAGGACCCTACAGAAAACTACTTTTTCTAGGATCTTCCACACACAGGTACAGAAGAAAGACTCATGGTTTTACTGTCTCATCTTACAGGGGAGATATTAAGTTCTCTTTTCATTATTTCCTGTCTCTAAGAAATTACATATGAGCGTAAAAGAGAGGGAGTCGCAGGTCTGAAGGTCCCACAGGATAGAAACTCAATTCCTCCCTCCATGTTTCTATAAATCAGTGCTCTATTTACCAGGATAGAGCCAGATATGGCCACCCACACCCTACTGACCTGATATAAAAGATTTTCCACCTATCCACACAAAGCTATCCATCATTCTCCCCTTCCTGGCAGACCCCTGCATTTTGCCAGCAGCAGAACTGCCCCTGTGGTCACTACAGACCTGCTCTGGGTTTTTAAATAGAAAGCTTCTTAACACTTTTGACAGAGGTGAAACAACACAGATTTTTATACCAGAGGTTTGGCATTGCGGTAGAGGGAAAGAAAGGAAAGAACAGCTGGGCACAGTACCCTCCACTCGGCATGTCCGACCATTAATCTCTACCTCTTTTTAGCACCTGAACTTTATATAATCACTGGAAAACACTCCTTCAGCTCACATGGGAGACAGCGGAGGTTTTGGAGCTAAAGCCCCTGGGTATATTGCTGTTGCCCCACTATCAAGGTCAGTGGGACAGAGGAAGGTGACTGCCAGTACCAAGTGACAGTATCTGAACTGTGGAAAACCACGTTAATTTAAAGCTGACCCAGAGAAGAGAGACATAAGTTAACTGCAAACCCATCCTGGTGCAATGGTATAACACTATGTTGTGTTAAATTCTTAACAGAAACAGTCTTTAGAAGCTATTTTAATCAATTAAGAGCAGTTGGACCCTTTAGCACGTGATTACCATCGTCTACTTATTATGTGCTTAAACCACAATTATGGACAGGAAAATAATGTTCGTTTTCTATTGACCTCTGTACTCCAGTGAATTAAGTCTACTTCTCATCTGCATTCAAAGTCCCAGCTGCTTCCTGACTGAAACAGATCCTTTAGGCTTTTTATATCCAGTAGCAATGCAGCAATGCCATATGTAAGGCCAGGTTCTGTGAGGAGCTGGAGTGTCTCCTGGCTCCTGATTTATCAGGCTGTTCCAAGTTCCAATGCAGAATGATTCCCAGGATGGTGATTCATGATGTAGCAAAGAACCTAGATCCAATTCTGAGGCTGAGTTTCAGGGTTAGAAAAGCAATATTGCTTCCTAAGGGAAAGGTGTGTTTTTAGAGCTACTTTCTATAACAATAGATCTCTGAGAGTACTGGTTATCCAACCAACTGGGGAGTAGAGTAAAAACGGTGGATGCATAGGGAAGAATTTTTTCCTAAACATCTATAAATAGCAAACCATCACACTTCCACTGGAAGAAGCAAAATTTGCAGGAAGAATGAGTTACTACTGAAATGTACCTGACTTCAGTGACAGAAATGTCTTCATACAGTGTCAACAGCCAACAAACCACATCCAGTGGCAATGCATGAGAATTCCCCAAATCACAAATGCTCATATTCCCTAAACAACATTGATGCAAGTTGCTTGCTACCATAATTAGCTTTGTCAGAAGACCTTAAATAAAAAGGAATGGAGGGGAGTCCCTGCAGCATAAACCAGAGGATACATGTATCAGAGTGGTGTGGAGTAAGGATGTCCCTAAATTCTTAAAAGCAGATCTGCATTCTTTCCTATCCACTGCACTTACATTGTCATTTGATGGACAGATATGCATAGGCTAGCTACATTTCACCATTACATTGCTAATACAGTTTCAAGGTTATGAATATAAGAAACCTGTCAAATGTTTCAATTGGCATCCAATGCAGCAGGTCACCAAGAAAAAGGAACACACCCCAGTGTGGCATTCAGGAAAGTACATCATAAGCTTAGAGAAGTTTTAAGCTGGGACAAAACAGCCTATTAGGACTTAAGACTTCCATGAAAACTTATTAATTTAAACTGTACCTTCAGTAGATGCCGAAGGGATAATTTGAACACCATTCTTGATGCTCAAGCTTAGGTTTTTAAGCTGCAACTGTTATATGTAAGCACTTCCTACTAAAACTGCAAATCAATAGAATGGGCCATATCAAGTATCAGATAATTGCTGGCACTTATTTTTCAAAGTCAAAACTCTGCTTGGACTTCCCTTTGAGAAAATGAAAGGTTTATTAGTTGGCAGAGAATGGGAGGTGATACGAAGGGGAATTTGGCTTGGGAATACAGTGTTCCAGCTACAGCATCCTTTCTGGCAGGAAGGCTTCCCTCACAAAGTTCAGCTGAGTTTCCTGAGACTGCTTAGCTCTCCAGCCTGGTTTTATGGAGGCCTCAGAAGATGTCGAGATGGTGTCTTCAGACATATGGACCCACACAACACTGCACAAAACTCACTGTTACCCTCATGCGTAGTCAGGAGTGAGTCAGTGTGTGGCACTTGCAAATAATACCCAAAAAGTTGAGGGGGAGGAAGGCTAAAGCTTGTGCTCATCTTATCACTGCATAATATGGGAAATGTTAAGTGTAGGCTGTCAGCCTCTATAGCCCGCTGACTCCATAGAGGTGTCTCAGAAGCACATACTTTACTCAGTCTGAATATCACATTGGGTCACTCTCTCCTCAAACCAACCAGATGTCCATGTGAATAACATTGCCATTTATTTCCCTGCTCGTGGGGGACATTTGCCAGGAAGACAATGACATTTGTCAGGCATTTGTATTTTGGTTGGCCTCAAAATACTGGGTTAAAGTAAAGCAGTCAGAAGGTTCTAGCTGCCTGCAGTCTGCCTAGCTGAAGTCAATGCAGTTTTATGAGGCGTTTTATTATTAGAAGAATTTCTCTAGAAATCAACCCACTACCCGTCCATTGTTTACAAAACTAATTTAGTTCAAGGGTGCTTGCAGTCAACTAAATGCAAGCCAAACATTATCCTCTGCTATGGAAAAGTCAAATAAAGGTACTAGCAGTGTGCAGACAATTTTAACAGGCACATAAAGTGCTATTTTCTAGCTCAGTGCTGGATATCTCTCTGCCTTCAAATGGTTTGCAGTTGCAGGGTTCATCCAACCCAGGAAAGATGCCCTAGGCACTTCTACCATATCAGCCCCATTATTTACTCAGGATATCACTCCAGGGTTGTTGACCTTAGTAACTTCACATGCATCAAGTTTTTTGTGAGCAGGCTTTCCAGCTTTCTTCTTGCACTTTGTGTTCTCTAGTAACTAGGTAATACATGGTTTTCCTTCTTTGAGGCTTGGTGCATTTATAAGCACTAAATTTTGCACCTATCTGAGGCCACTTTCTATCACTGCCCCCAGAAAACCTGTAGGTTCATTTGGGGTAATCATATAAATGTGTAGAGATGCCTGATCAAATCTTAGTTTGCAAAATTTAATTTCAAAAGCAGGCTTAAACAGAAAGCACAGCACTGTCCAGCACTGACCCACAGACAGCATTGGAGGTTTCTGTTATTAAAGGAGCTTCCTCATAGCTTCACTTAATATATTACTCTTTGTTAACAATTAAGAGTTAACTAAGAAACTCTTAGTTATTCAGAAGTATGGGAGAGATCATATGATTTTCAGTTTGAGGTGTCCCTCCCTGCCCATAGCAGGGGGGTTGGAACTAGATGATCTTAAGGTCCTTTCCAACCCTAATTATTCTATGATTCTATGATTTACCTTCCTTTAAAAATGTTAACTCAGATTTGCTAAAATAGAGATCTGTGCTTCCCCATTACAAGTGCTCAAACAATTCTGCTCTAATTGGCCAGCTTCAGGCAAAACAAGGCTTGTCCTTGCCTTGTCCTTCCTTAGATAATCCCTATGGACAGTGTTAGCTTCCACTGCACCAAACCTGAGCATCTCTCACACCTTTGCATCCCAGGCTGTACACATAGAGAGGTCTCATTTTCATGTCAACACAGAACAAAAAACCCTAAAAGTAACTGACAGGATATTTTTTTGTAGTGAAGAGGAAACCATTTTCCCCTGGCCACAGCAACCAGGTAATTCTTTGCGTTAACCTACTACAGGAGAGATGAACACGGGCTTTGTTATTTCTGTGTATCAGCTAGCAGAAACTGTCAGAAACACTGCAGGACTGAAGAAGACCAGTTGCTCTTGTTCACCTTCTAAGAGAAGACCTATGCTGAACCACGATGGAGCTGATCAAGGGTCTTTGTGCCACTTCACTCTTCCCCTCCTCAATCAAAACCCTGCTTTAAGAGACCTGGCTGTTGCTGGCACAGAGCAATAGCTTCTGGACACAGCACTGATGGAATAGCACTGGGCAGAACTGCAGCTGAGCAACAGAAAAGCAAGTGCTGTTTTGAGCTGAATGTCCTGACCTTCCAGATGCTCCCAGGCTCAGATGTAGCACATTGAACCTGTGGGAGATCTGGAGTCGTTCCTTACCATAGCACACAGCACTAGGAACATCTAGAAGACCCTGCAGGGAAAACAATCCAAGGGGAAGGAAAGAACACTTGGTCCAAAAAAAGAAAACAAACAACAAAGCAGTTTCAGATCTGCAGTTGCACATATATAAAAATTCACCTCAGAAAAGTCTAGATCTGTAACGAGATATGACTGCAGTCCAGTTAGTTCTTAACCTAACATAAATCTTCATATAGAAGTACACCCCACAATGAAGGAAAAATTAGTTAATTCTAATGGCATCATCATACCTTCCTCCCTGCACAGCTTTAAAGATCATTGCCTGTATGCTCTTGTACTGAGTTATGTGTCTGGAGAGATGCTGCTCAAAGGCAATTCTATTTTTTTTCAGGACACATGGATTTTAGAATGTAATTTCTATCTGTTAGATCTATGCTTGTCTCTGGCCCAAAGTCAAGTGTTCTGCAAGACAACCAACCTCCCCTGCCTGCGTTTGCAATTAATTAAACCTCCAAGAGCACAGACATAAAACAAACCTCTGACAGTAAACAAATACCAGGCAGGGGGCTGGCAGAGACCCACTGGGACACATCTCACCTTAGTATTCATAGGGCTGAGCTGCTCGAGCTTAGTTTCCTTTCAAGCATGAAATGCTTTTGAGTAATCTCATTATTGTACTGAATTTGTAAATACAAAGAGACAGAGTTAAACTAGAAGCAAAGACCAGTGCCTGGGTTTAAAAGTATTGGAGTTATATTATTTACAGATATAAAGAGAGATTGAAGCTGGAATTGGACCAGACCTTTAACATTTTCTGATTTTTAATAGGGAGTTTCTAGGAGTCAGCCTGAAAGCACTAGCAGTCAAAGAAATAGGACTAAAAGAAAGCAGATGCTTGGTCAGAGCAGTGGTCTATCCAGCCCGGTGTTCTGTCCCTGGTAGTGTCAAGGGGAGATGCTCGTTAGGGTTATCGTGTAAGCCTGGACACATTTTCCAGGCCATCCTCAGCATCCACAACGATTGTGTTATGGAAATTATAGGGAAGACCTCTGCTTAGTGCTTTCAGTGAATTTATACAGACCTGTTGTCCATAACTCATCCCACCCCTTCTGAGCCTGCTGGTCAGTGCCTCCAGTCTCTTGTGGCAGCAAGTTTCAGAAAATCACTACCTGATGAATAAAGTACCTTTATCTGTTTCAAGCTGATTTTGTACCAGTT
This sequence comes from Micropsitta finschii, assembly GCA_034783455.1. NCBI lineage: Eukaryota > Metazoa > Chordata > Aves > Psittaciformes > Psittacidae > Micropsitta > Micropsitta finschii. The sequence goes on from JAVHNF010075513.1 coordinate 9,572, forward strand.
CCATTAAAAGCCCCCAAGTTTCCCTATTTTGGAAACTCGTGAATTTATTTTTAATTAGGAGGAAAGCATTTTCCTACCCACCTGATCTGTGATTCCGTATAGCTCAAACATATTCTTTCTCAGCCGCCCTTTTCCCAAACTGAAGAGTCCCATCTTCTTCAGACGGTTATAAAGCAACTAATCATCCCTTTGGTTATCTTAGTTGCTCTGAAGACAGTTCCCTAATAGAAGTTATCTACCCTCAGCGCACTGAACTGCCTTCAAAATACAGTGAACCTAGTCCACCAGAAACCAAAATAATAAAGCTGACTTGAAGGGGAAAACCAGCATTTAAGCTCTGGACATTCAAGCACATTCAGAAGTTAGTGTGATCCCTGCAAGGGAAGAAAAGACCTTCCAAACTGCTGAGTCAGTTCAGGCAAGCCCTCGTCACTCCCTGTACATTAGATTCACTTACAAAAGTTCCCTGTGGCTAATGGCGCATTAATAAGGTATTGGCTGCACAGGACTGTTGGATGCTGTGCCAGAAACAGTCTTTTATAAATTGAACATGTACAAAGGTTCTGGCAGTCTGATTCCCAATGACCCACTGACAAGCTACTGATCTAGCTGAAGATGTTGAGATTGAATGTAATTGCACACAATCTTTTTAATCAAGGACTACATTTCCAATAATCTGCTGCAGCGACAGAGAAAACAACATCAGGGTGTAATACATGGCTGGAATCAAAGCTCCTTTCAGTACAGCCTTAATTAAAGACTGGCTCTGACTACGAGTTTTATAGAATAGTCAATGAGCTTTCCAGCTGAGGAAAGGACCTTTCTTGATATGATGAAATGGCTGCACGTGTACTTGGAGCGCGATTGGGAAAAAACAATGTAGAAATGCAGGTAGAGCTCAGGCCATGGGCTGTACTTGGGAATACCATCAATACACACTGGGATAAGAGGGAGAGAGGAAACAAAAAAAGCATTAACCACTCCTTAGATCCCACTCATAAACAAGGCTATGGCCAAAGCCATCACTATCACAGACCAGAGCTCCTTCACGTATGCTGCTTTATAGGCCAGCTTGCAGCAGTTCCTCAGGGCTTGGGTGCTTAAGGACTGCAGACTTGGAGGTGACCCAGCGAGCATGACGCAGAAATGGGAATGACAACCAAAATGAGAGTCATTGGGTGGCTTTTCACTACTTAAACAGTCTTCCATGTCAGGCTGTGCTGGTGGTCACCATATCAGTATTCTGCCCACCTCATGCCACCAAAACCCCTTCAGAAAGTGGTCCATTGCTTAGGAATCCTCAGAGAAAATTTTTGACTGCTCTTTGTCTTTGGTTAAACATAACTGTATTTTACACCCATCCTACTGGCACTTCTCTGCAACTAAAATATACTCAAAGTTTACAAGTTTGTCATCCCCCTATGTAATGACATTATACCCTAATGACCTGTCACAGAGGTCAAGCAAGTTTAACAGTATTTGCATAGGCTGCTCTTTGCCAGCCAGCGTCAATGCCAAAAAATAGTCTTGGACACATTTGATTTACTAGTACAGATATAGCCTACATGCCTGTGGAGGGCAAGAGACAGAGACCATGAACAGATGGGACTTAGGATCCTGACTGATCTTCGCTCTTCTGAGCAATAGGCCATTTATCCTTTCACCCAGCCTTGCTCAGTGACATAGAGAATTTGGAGGCTGCTATATTTGCTATCTACCTCAGAGCTGGAGACTAGAGCTCAATTATCCTTAAATACTTATCAGGATCCTTCACTCCTGCCAGTGCTGTCATGGCAATATAATGCATGTCCTGCCTCAAGGTTTTAGTTCATTTGTAATAAAAATCATCTGGCCTCTCTCTGAAGGAAAACACAATCCATCCCCACTGGGAGATAGTTGAAAATATGGTTTATCTGGATGCCAACTGGATCCTCATCAGAAAGAGACTTTTTTTTTGCGCAGAATTCATGTGTGGAGCTGCTCAGAAAGGGGGGGGGGGGGGGGGGTTTAAAATTGGAAGTTTTT
>JAVHNF010075539.1:638-13675 GCA_034783455.1 Micropsitta finschii
ATCTTTAAAAGATTAATTTAAAATAATCTCTACAGTTCAATGGGATTTTAAACTGTATTAATTTGTTTTAAAATATATTTGAAGTAATTTAAGAAAGTAATATTTTTATTTTCATATTGCATAAGATATAGTAAAAAATTACATAAAATATAATAAAGAAAAACTTATATTCTGATTTGTATTATACCATTCGCCTAATGTTAGTTGATAGGCTGATAAGTGCTTTGGTTAATATTGATTCATAATGCTGTAAGTGTGATTATCTTCAGTCCTATACCTAAATATCCATGAATTATGAGGAAAACCCCCAAAATACCAGATTATGACCTGAGCTTTGATGTTTTCTGTCTGATAGAAATCCATCCTTCAAATGCTGGTTTTATACCACTTTTTACACAGAAAGAACTCAACAAGAAATCCTTTAAAATAATTAAAACATGGAGGAAAGGGCATTTCTATTGTTTCAGTATTCCTGCTGTTACTTGAGAAAAACTGATGAAAATGTATCAAACAAAAGCATACCTATGGTGTTATTTGGTGATTACTCTCCTTGTAAGGTTAGTAATATTAAAAAAATGCACTTAAAATTATAGAAGTTAGAATAAAGTGTAGGAAAGGATGTGCTGCGGGTCCTCTAAAGTTCTTGATTTCTTCCATGTGTTAAAAGACTCCTCCTTGCACTCATGAAAGTGTTCTTTCTGACTCCTACATTTCATTTTTTCCCCTCCAATTTCATAATGAGATTAGAGATATGGATCATTGAACAGATATAAAACTTGTAAGTAGGTGGAATTTAAGCCTGGGATGGATAGCAGTGTAGGGAGAGTTGACTGAATGGCACAAAGGTATTTACATTACATTAATTCTGTGTGCTCTGCATGGTAAGGAGGTCACCCCAGTTCCATGTTGTTTGTTTAGCTTTGCTTTTTTTCTTTCTTTCTTTTGTGCTTGATATCAGGAAGAATGAAAATCCTTTTCAGGGTAGGGTCAGAAATAGAATTGGGAAGTAAGCTATTAGGCAGAAAATTAAATGTAATCTTTTTGGATGAACTCATCCATGGTGAGAAGAATCAGAAAATGGTTTTCTTCATATGGATTTTTGTTCAGAAAATAAAGCAGTATGAAAACACACTTGGATGATCCAGAGTATCAGACCTGGCAGAATAATGAGATATCATATTTTATTCCACTTATGCACTTTCCAGCTGAGAAGAGTAACCATACCATAAAAAAGTAAGTTCTTAATCAGTCCAGACCAGGTAATGGAGTCCTAGCTTGCCAGTTGTTTTATTTGTTTGATTGTTGTTTTTTTTTTTAACTGAAGGGAAAAAGAATCACTCTGTCTTGATGTTTACAATAACTTAAAGGCCAACTAGATTGCTAGCTAATTTAGATTCCACTCACGTAGGCACAAAACTGTCTATCCAATTTCAAGGTATTTCAAATACACTCTCTGGTCTCATGTATTTGTTATACAAATTTATGATTTTTCTGATGTTGCCTCTATAAGTAGACATCTCCAAGACATTAATATGATTTTCTGCTTACAGAAGTTACACTCCAATGCAGACCCATTGGGTTTAGTGAGCTATATAAATATTTATGCAAGCATCTTAATAAAATGAGAATGGTGCCTTAGGTTTTTCCCTGTAATAAAAGTACATCAGAAAGACAATGAACCCAAAAAACATTTACAGCAAAGCAACCCCTCATTTACTTTTCATCACATGACCGCTTCATTATTTTCCAGACATTAGTGTGGAGGAAGAAAACTACAGCTGATCATGTTCAGAACCCCCCCATGCCGTATCGATTGTATGTGACAGTTGGGAGCCCTCTGCCTGGACACTAGATTGCGCCTCTCGTGCTGCAGGAAAGGGCCATCTCACCACTGGGCTGAACTGTGTGGCCCAGAGTGTGTGCAGAAACAAGGTGCAGGGCTGCTGAGAATTGGTCTCTGGCTTCCCTTGGGAATGGAAACATGACCTCTGTAGCAGTCCCAGCTTGAGGAAGCATGGCATTGCTGGCTCTAGGCCACAGATAAGTATTTTGCAGTACAAAACTTTTATGGTCAGGAAGGTTGAATGGATTTTCGGGTATCATGCCATTACTTGGATTTTAGACACTTGGTACTATTTGTCATGCCCTCTATCATCATTTGCATCTTACTGTCTCCTGCTAAAAATCCTTAACCACCACTTTCTTCAGTTCTCAGTACTTTTATAAAGCTTCCTTTCACCTTTTTTTCCCATGCCTTCTCAATTTTCTGTGCTTTTAATTTTACTTTTTTTCTTCTTTTCAATTCACAATGTATTTCTAATTGTTGCTGTTCATTACTTTGTTACTAAACCGGAAGAGCTGCAGCTTCACTTAACCCTTCTTGGTTGAGGAACTGTTTCTCAGTAATGATTACAATCCATTTATGATTGCTGGTTTCTTGGCAAACACTTATCCTTGGATTAACCAGTTGTTATCTTCACCTCATAGAAGGAGTGTGATATAGAAATATCCAGTGCTGCATACAAGATACCTTTATTGGATGTTATAACTTGTAGCAGCTCAACGGTATTTTACTTCAGCCTATATTCTCTCTCTTTTGAATCTGGTTAATTCAAAGAGACACAGCCATGCCAGTTCTCCTCCTTCTTATTCCTAGTTAGCACACTGGTTGTGCACATTAGAGATTGTGATTAAGCAGGTCAGCTTTCTCAGAAACTGCAGATAATGGATGTCCTTCTCTCTCCTCCCTTTCCATTGCACCACATATGTGTTCATTGCTTTTGCCTGCTGTCTATCCAAACAGTCATTTTAGCCATCGCGTGACTTGGCCTATAAACTTTCATGGAGTGTCATTATACCTAGGTGAATTTTGATCTCTGCTTTAGGTAGTGACTGATTACAAAGTCATATAAGCAGCTTTCTTTATGAAATTGGTTCAGTTTTGTTTGAAAGAGGATGAGTTCTCTGTTGCACTATGTTATATAGTTACATATAGTTACATATAGCCCTTCTATGCTTTATGTCCAACAACAGTCTGCTGGAGGCATTAGGATTCTAGTCAGTTATGACATAACTGCATTTCTGGACTAAAGGTTCAGCTTATTGCTGCCATTTCTTCAGATGTGGGTTTACTGCAACTGAGAAGAGTGTATAGTAAGCACTGTATAATGCAACTTTAGTCCTGTAGCCTTCTTTGTGTAAACAGCTGTGTGCCAGACTCTGTGGCCCTTTGTACATGGTATTTAGAGATTTTCAGAACACATTCCCATATTTGAACTTTAAAAGTCCTCTGGGAACACAGGTAATCTGAAGCCCAGAACTAGCAGTCTATTAGCAATGTTATTTTCATTCCAATCAAAACAATGAAAGAAAAATGAAATTGAAGTAACTAAATAAAAAAGTAGCTACTCAGAGGACACGCATGTGGTAAAAAATTCATTGCTTATGAGAGATTGAATCTTCCATCTAACCTTCCTAAAACTTTGGGTGATTTGTCACATTTTATCTGGATGATTAGTATTTGTCTTGTGTGCTCTTGAAGCCCACATTACTGCATGTTTCAGGGTGGGTCAGCAGAGGTTTCTAGGACTTTATAGAGGTGTCCATGCTATGAGAAGCTAATATCAGTACAATATATTCCAAACCAACATGTCATAATATGTTTGCTAATTTCTTTGGAGTTACAATAGCAGATTTTCTACAAACTAGTTTCAACGTTCTCTCGATTCTTCTATTACAAGCAATTTAGTTATATAATTTCTTATGAAAGCACTAATTAAATTGTCAAATGTTTATATTTGAATTGAAATATTACTATGAGTTCTTAATGGAAAACAAAAATGCTGAGCTTTATTAATCAATGTTCATGATTTATGACACTGCACACTGAGTTTTTTGTGTTTTCTGTTTCAGATTAAATCAATTACACAAAAGAAAGCTATTGCATGATGAAACTAAATGTCTCTACAGCAGTGTTTAATTCTTGAGTAGTTGCTTGAGAAATTTTGCCAAATAAGTTAATTTTAGATTTACTCGATGGATATATACAAATCATATTGTAGCGTAAGGGAAAACAATTTCCCTTGGAACTTCTTTTCGTCTGTAGACTGGGACTCTGAAGGCATAAAATAAACTATGATAAAAATTAAGTTCTGCCTGTAAAATTTCATTTATAGTACAAAAAGTGGTCTATTAGTGAGAGTGGGTAGGTGTTTTGATATTTCCTTAACAGAGAAGATTTACTTTTCAGTTTATGAAAACCCTCAGCAATTCTATTCAGTATAGGTATAAAGAAAAGAAATCAATAATTTGTTTTATCTTCATGTAGTGAATGTAGTTGGCAAAATGTATGTTAGATGCTACTCATGCTTTTGCAAAAGTTAACAAATGGTGAGTCCATTTGTGTTTCAGTACTGAATGAATAAACGTATGCAAAAGTTTCTCTGTTTTCTAAAGGAAGAGTTGCAAGACACCAATGAGAAAACAATATTTGGTACCGATATCCTCATGTAATTCACATTTTACATTCTTTAATCATCTGCTTTATTTACTTTTTATAAAGTTTTAGAAAAAACAAGTAATATATGGGCAAACAGTAATTTTTTAAAGGAGTAGATGGAGAATCAATTAAACCTTTGTGATGTGCATTCTGTTTCAATCCTTTGTGATGTGCATTTTGTTTCAATTAAAGGAAGTTTTTCCAATCAGATTTGTGACCGTGGTGCAGCTGAGTGTCTTTCTAAAGTTCAGGTTACTGTGAAGGTAGGTTTGGTTTAATTGCTGATAAAATTAAGTCTTCAACTCAGTTTTATTTAGTATGCTAAACATTTACATCTAATGAAGTGTTTTTCTTGATAATAACATAAGTCCAAATCCCGTAAATCACATATCCTGCTGAAATACATTGAATTTTTGTCTGTATTAGACTATGAGATTACAAGACGTGGCTCATAATACCTGTGACCTTGCATAAAGACAAAATACCATGTAGTCGTATTGGATGGAGAACAGTTTCATCAGTCATTAAGTAATCTTTTTTCGTTAGTATATATAAATACATATATATTAAAAGTAATGGTGTGATATGAATCCTATCAAAGAACAATTCTTCCCTAATACCAAAAATTGAAGGTCCATATCCCTTTTTAAAAGTTGGGGTTTTTTTTTAATAACATCTTGATTACTAACCAGACAATTGAAGTCACTGACTTTCTTATTAAACCTAGTTTGATAGGTTCAAACTGCAGCAAATCATAAACCAATCTTCATTCATTATAAATTATTCAAAAGGAAATGAGACTCAATAGAGTGCTTTTGTCTTCTGAATCTGGCATAAAGGCAATGAAAAAGTGCTGTTTAGTTCAAAATGGTATTGAAACTGATTCACACTGTCAAATAAAGTATGTTTCTTGTTTACTGTTTCTTAGATATTAATGTATATCATGAACACAGCTCAGCTAATATCTGCATGGATACACTCCAACAAAACAGGCATTTCTGTGAAGCTGTCAAGAAAACAAACATTTTACCACATAAAAATACATGCAACATTCCAAATGCTTTATTTTAATGAGTTTATTGTGCTGTGCTTATCCCAGGCTGTGAGGCAGACGACAGTGATTTATAACTTGCAGAGCAGTAGCCCTGATAGGATGATAAAGGACCATTTCTCCTCATTATGCCATCAGAACTTCTTTTCATCTCTTCTCTTATTCTCTTTTCACTGTTTGCTCTTGTCATCATCAGTCACCAGGCAGTAGAGTTTACAAACACTGTTTTGGCTGGCAGAAAATAAATTGTTCAGCCAATGATGTGAAATCTATCAAATTCCTACTAAGCTGCATCTTGAAACTGCTATTCAAGCTCTTGTCTAAGGCTGATCCATAGTTTAGATAACAATTTACTCCTAAGAGATAGATTCTTTCCCTTCCCACTTGTTACTCAGAGCAAGATGCATTTCCTTTAAGCTTTCTGCAGGCAAGGGCTGACCAACTTCCAAGAGCTGTAGAGACAAAATCATTTATCTTTGGACACAAATTTGTTACAAAACCCATGTAGACAGCATTATGGAGGGAGAGATAGAGCAATATTTGAAGTTCTGGGTAACCAAGTACAATAACAGACCAACCTAGTAAAAAGTAGCTGAACTTCATTGTTGAAGAGAAAAATATATAAACCAGAAAGGTGACAGGGACAGGTCTAAAACCAGAAGCAAACCAAGTGTCATGTTTATCTGCTTGGCAGTATCCACATGAAGTTATTTAAACTATAAAGTCACATTTGTTTTGAATGGCTTGGTATAATCCACAAACAAATGAGTTGACTGCAAATAATTGAAGCTGCTGGATGGGGACTTAGGTACTTGTATATTTAAAACAAAAAAAAGAAAAAAGTCTGGATAACAAATCTGAGTGAAAGTACAGGATCTGGTATGGCTTTCCTTAAATAATCCAGCTATCTGACAGAGTTGGTGTGATCATAATGTGACTAGAGACAGACTAGATTGGAGGAGTAAAGAAGAGGATTTGCAGAGTGTGAAGGCAGAAAGACAAGTGGAGTCTTTCAGTGCTAGACATAAATGCATTTAAAACTGTTGGAACAAAGCCTTGAAAATACCCATTAACCATCATTATTGAGAACTATGGGATTGCACACTGGGAATAATGGAAAAATAGTTTAATCTGTCAGTCCACTACATCTGTAACTTAAATATGCATTTGAATGATTTGAAGTATGTTGAATATTAGTTTGGCCTTTTTTCTGTGGTACCCTCATAAGATGATGAACCTGAATTTATTGCTAGGTCTGAATTAGTTTGGAAGTATGTATGAAAAGAAAACATTTTTTCAGTGTTCTGACCTGTTCTACACTCCTGTTAACTGAATTTACTGTTTATAGCCCACATGATGGTGATAACAATAATTAAAATCTTTTCCACAGTGAAGCTAAGGAATGGAATGAGTATTTTTCAAGAGTTTTGCTCTGCACACATTTCTCATAGGTGTCAACAATTATTTGCCATTAATAACTGGACATAAAAATATGCATAAAGTAGCCAGGAGTAATAGTTTCAACCCTCTAAGTAGTATTTATTAAGTTTGTAGTAGATTATATGAGTGCATCTCATGCTCCTTTGCTTTACCTGTCTACAGTATTAATACCAGGATTGCAATATATACTGAAGGCTAGGGTGATAGGCATGACAGACCAGTTTCATATGTATTACATTGTTTAGTCCCAATCTGTGTGACATTCAATGTGTCACCCCTGTACAGAACTGAATAGCTTCAGCTGATCTTAACCATTTGAGTCTGCTGAAGACCATGCTTGTGGGGTGCTGCAGGCTCAGTGCAGGAGAGCCCTGGAAAGACAGGTCAGAAGGGAAATTTTTCCTGCCCTGTGTTCTATCATGTTGTTCTACCTGTCTACCTGTCTAAAGGTATCTATCATGTTGTTCTACCTGTCTAAAGAGAGGCAAAAGCCAAATAGACTCTCTGATCCCAAATAAGACATTTGATTCCCAATTTTGTGACCAAATCACAGTACCAAACTGCCTAAGAATGCTTGAGTGTCTCATGACCAGTGAAGAGTTTAACTGTCTCACTAGTCTGAGCTATCTAGAAGTTTCAGACCTGCTGCTGATTCTGAAGATATGGGGCACAGCCGACCCCACCCTAACCACTTCATCTGGTTAGCTTTTCAGAAATGCATCAGCAACCAACAGTTTTAGTGTGATTATTCTTTTTGTTACATCAACCATTTGCAGAAGGAAAGACTTGAAGAGAGTCTGTCCCTCAGAATGGTAAAATTCAGGATTAGAAACATGTTTGCTGTAAAAAATTCGGGGGGTTCTGTACTTCTTTTAAAGTAACGAAGTAGGGAAGTATGTTTTACTCTTGGTAAGTTTAATTAAGTGCCATATAATATCTCCCTCATTCCTTTTATTTTAGTCATCGGACTGTCACAGCTGTAGCTATCAAACTGTCTGAAGTATTTGTTTTAACAAATGAATTTGCACTTTGGCAGCTTTCTCAGGCAGTGAACTTGGTGGACTTTTAAATTACTGCTTGGATACTCACAAGATTGGCTGCTGATGTCCATTCAATTTGTTTTTTATCTTTCTGTGAGCACAGTAATTTTTATGAGATTTTCTTTGCTCATTTCTGAGGGAATTATACAGCTACTTTTTGGTTTTCTGTATACTTCCAACCCTTTCCAGGATAAGCAACTCTGCAAATGCCTTCCCTTCTGGAAATGTTTGAAATTTATCCTGTGAATACAGGGCTGGAAGAGAGTACCCATGTCACTGAGTTCAGCATTCAGTCAAAGCAATGTTGTTGACACTGAATTCAGCACATTCATTCTATTCTATATTGCTAAAAGATCCTAAAACAATGTTACACTGCAACTACTAAAATTAGACTATAAAAATGTTGTATACAGTATGTAAAAACAAATTATCTGACCAAAGGTTATAAAATACTGTTGTTAATTCCAAAGGTTATAAAATATTGTTGTTAATTTAAGAAAAAAAAATACATGAGGTAGACATCATTCTAGCATTTGCTATCAATGAATACTTAATATTGAAATTTCAAGAATGTTTTAAATAATTGTATGTACAATTAAGTACGTATAAGTCTTTCTATATTTAAAATGTGTATTCTTTTTATGACATTTTACTGTTTTCCTCAAGAAAATGTCCCTCTTAGCTTCACATTTTTAAGAAGGTTCTATTTACTTATAGCTTTGCAAAGAATACAGGCATTTACCTCTATGAATGTCTAATATCCATAGGAAACGTATACAGATACTGTTGTTGGAATGCTGGAGAATTTAGGTTTTTGAGCAATATTTTTCACAAACAGATCTATCTGTAAGTGTATAATTGATTTTAACAGGGCTTCACCTGTTTCCTTTTTGACTATAGGCAGAGGTGGCAGTTCTGCAGAAGACACAAATGTATGCCCCCTTCAGACAGATGTCACTGGAAAAGTTTTTGGCTCTTTTTCACAGGAAGCCTTGCTGTGGCCAGCATTCATTGTGACTTTTGTAGAGCAGCTGTTGCGTTGCTGGCTTCTTTTATGTTGAACGGACAAAGTCAATATTTTCCTTCTGTTTGCCAGGGGATTCTTCATAGGATTCCTCTGATTATTTTTTTCCCATCAAATTCCTTTATCAAGTGCAAGGGTTTCTGTGCTCAGTGACCTAATATTTATGTCCTCCATATTTAATTGGAACACATATTGGAGTCTTGACACAATTGTGACTTCATCCATATTTAGTTCTTACCTTGTAGAAGTAAGAAGGAAGATTATTTTTCTCCTTATATGAGTAAAGACTAGGGGATAAAAGGGATCTTCACCATCTGAGTTACTAGATGCTGATTCTCAGAAGCATAGTAAGAAGTCTTTCATAAACAAATAACTGCAGTCCCACTTTTCCAAAGATTTATTCTAATTGAGATATAATAAATTCAGATGTATAGAGCTTGTAACATCCGTGATGTTGAATTGCCAGAGTTCTGTCATATCTTTCCTAATGGATGTAAAATACCACCCTTAATTTTAGTGTGGAAGTGTAATTTGACAATAGTCTATATGGTGCTAATGGTTGTAGGGATTGAAAAGTCATGCACTACTAGTATGTAAAATTTTTTTGGGGACCACTTTTTGGTCAACTGTGGGTACGTAAACAGCTGAAATTGCTATGGAGTCACTATATGACACTATTGCCCTACTGTTTTTCATGCAACATATCCCTGTGTCTGCGGTGAAATCTGTATGAAAACTTCAGATACAAATTTCTCACTAAACTTACATAAAATGTTCTTTCCCTTGCTTACTTCTAACACTTGTTAAATGCAGAAATGTTCACACTAATATTACTTGTATTAGGATATAACTGGCATTAATGAGCTTCAAAAATGAATTCTAGACCAGTAGGAAGGCCTGCAGACTCCCGAGTCATCTCAGTGGTTTCAAATGCAGAATGAGTAACAAACTGCTAATTATTTTCAGACACCAGGAAGAACTGCTCTAGGAAATAATTCCTTATATAGAATAATATCTATAACTGTTTTCCTCTAATGACAGTATTTCCAAGTAGTGTTATTAATAATCTAGAGCAAATATATTTTTATTCTCCATTTTATGCCAGAAAGTCTCTTTCTAATCTTCGATTTAGAATTTCCTAAGTACATCTATATGTACAGCAACAGCCTCTGAAGCTTCTTTTACTTAATATTATTTTTTCCTAATCAGAACCTAATTGCTCTTATAATTGGTTGTACCTTCTGAATGTAATACTTTTCCATTTTCACAGAAGATTAGCATGGGAATCATCACCAAAGCACACAGCTGAATAGTATTTTTTAAATATTCTATTTAAAGATAATGGGCTTATTTTGCCCCTAAAATTATCCTAACTAACAAATACTTCATGTGGTTCCTCAAATCTTCAGAGCACTGTTTTGCTGGGTTGGTTGACTTCAAGGTTTAGCACATCTCTAGAAATAAACAAATTGAGCATGTTGTTTGATGAACTTCAAAGATTTAAGCACTCAGCTTTAATTACTGGTGGCTTTAGCAACAGCACAATAAAGATAGGCTCCTGCTTCACTAAATCAAAGAAATGTGACTGGGGGCCTTCTGATCCAATTGTTCTCATTTAGTTCAGCTCTCACAAACATGGTTGTAAAATATTATTGTGGCTTGAGCTGACATGAAACGCCATGTCATCAATCAAATAAATAAATAAATAAGCGTGAGAATCAATACGTAACACAAAAGGGTGGTTTCAGCCACTTAACTGCGCGTATTTTTCAGTTTTGTTCCCTTCCTGCCCCTTTTTCTCGACAGCTTCTATTTATTTATTTATTTATTTTAACACTTGTCATTCTGCAAACCAGTAATGCCCAGCAGCTGTAGAGATGAAAGGATCATTTCCCAATCAGGATGATCTGAAAGGTACTGTTACCATATAGCATTCAAGTGCTAATGCTACTCAGTACCGCTCTGTACCTTTTAGTTGTTCAGTGATAATAATGATCTTTTGTCTCCCTGCTGACACAATTATGCACATGATATTGAATAGTTACGATTGTGTGTCTTGACAGCATTCCAGGGTTTTGCCAGCGATCCTGCTATATATACAGAGAGCAGTGAGGTATGTTTAATGGGCAAGTTGGATGAAGCATGAGGCCAGCTGGTGTCAGCTGCCTCTTAACAATGGTAATATATATCAATCACTCAGCATGTTGGTTTTGGGTTTTTTTGGATATTTTTAATCTTTGCAATCTAATGCCAATAAGACATATTTACTGGGATTTAAAGGGGCAGCATTATTTAGAAGAGGAAATTGAATATTCCCTACTGTTTTAATTTAAGCTTGTGACAAATGGATAATCTTCAAAATAAGCATTGCTGTCTGACATGTCTACTGTCAGGAAAACAGTTCAAAGAAAACTGATAAAACCAAAAAGAGGTTCTTGTTTGGTCAAGAGCTTCATCTGCAGAGAATCCAATGCATGGTTTATACAAGGATAAGTGGTTTCTTAATGTTTCACTTTACTTTTTTTTTTTTTTTTTTCCAAAGAAATGTAGGTTCAGGTAAGAAAAATTATTTAAAATCCCAACAGATTATTTTAGAAATATCAGATCATCAGATTTTTCTCTGAGCTTCTTTTTGAATAATAACTATTTAATTCGTCACATTTTTCTTAAAGAAACTCAAGTTACAAATCCAATATACATTTCTCGATCCAGGAAATCACACGCATATATGCTTAAATATAGGAATATACACAAAAGTATTAAGCATGATACAAGTCCCTCGGCTTTAATGGGGCTTATGCACATGTTTAAGTGCATTTCTAAAAGAAGTCTTTATTCATCTGACTACTGCATGCAAGTAATTAGTTTTCTAACAATAGTTATTCCAGAACTTAATAGAAAATCCACAACCACTCCTAGGTGAGGCCTGCCTCTGTTTTATATAGGAAATACTTTGTTTTCAAAGAGAGATGTTAAGTTAACTAGATAAGCTTAATGTGAAGTTCTAGAGTAGTTTCTTAATATCTGTGATGAAAAAGTAGAGCCAGAAACACAGTAACTACCTGTGTGCTTATTTGGTTTAATCTAAATCTTGCATATTCAAGATCTGAACACAGATTGCTGTCTGATTTCTGGATCTCAAGAACCTTATGGTCTAGAAAGACTTGTCTATGGTTTCTTTTACTAGCAATTGGGTCACTTCCTTTTCTTTCTGTGTGAAGTCTTCTGTGGATCAAATATCTCCAAAATCATTCTGCACAGCTTTGAAATTTACCTATGTCTGACTTTTCTGGATATCACAATGTGTGAGCCTATATCAGTAATTGCCTGGCAAATTGCACATAAGCTAGATATTTTTCCACATGAGCTAGTTTGGTAGCTTCCAAATGAAACAGTAATTTCAAAGAAGCATCAGAGTCATCTGCGGATACGTTTTCAAAATGTTACAGAAAGCTGACTTCAATGGCTGATGTAAAACTTGGAAAGATGATGATGCATTTATGTTCCATGTGAATTATGACTACGTGAAAAGAAAAACAGGAGGTTTGTGTGATAATTAATTTTCTTTATCAGATAGCGTATATTCTAGACTATGTATTTCAATGTAAATACTTATTCTAGAGTCACAGCAAAAAAAAAGTTTTGCGTCCCTGCACCTTTATGCTCTTGTTCCTGGCACAAGGTCATGTAGAGTATATGTACCAAAGATACAGACATAGGTGACTAAAATAACTTCTGGTTTAAGCAAGTCAGAAATGCTTAATACTCCCTCATGCTCCCAAGAGAGGGCTTTAAATTGAGATTAAAGATGTCTAAGAATATTGGTTAACATAATGCTGGTAATTTATTTTTCTATACTATAGATTTGATATCAATACTGTGTATCTGATATGGATAGCTTAGAAAGGGTTTTTTTCGTTGTTTTTTCTTTTTTTTAATGTGAGATTGTGTAAAAGGTGAAGCAACATTCTCATGAAGCTGAAC
>JAVHNF010075542.1:11558-27248 GCA_034783455.1 Micropsitta finschii
AGCTTTTTGTGCGTAAAGGATATGCCCAGCGTGCAAGATGCCATGCTTGGTGTTAAGCAGCCAGATTTTAATGAGTTGTTTATCTTGCTGGTACTGTCTTTCTAAAGTTGTGGTGCCTATTAGATGTAAGAAAACTCCAACAAAGCCAACCCCCCAAAACCTCAACAACAATCAAAATCCCAAACTGCAAGCAGAATACTTGCACCTGGTATCAATATAATTCATAGTTTTTGTGGTTGTGTAGATGCCTCTTCAGATTTTCTTAGGGAAATACCATTTAATTTTACAAAATTTATAAATATTTGATCTTCATTTTAGAAAAAAACTTTATTTGGTGCATACTTTAGTTGCTGTTACCTAAACAGAAGGTGATAACCTCTGCTTTGGGGCTGTATTAATCTTTTCCCTCTTCCTTTTCCATTTTGCAGTGTTTTGTGCATAGTTAAGATTGGGAATGGCCTTGATTGTGACCAAGTATGTTTTGGAGTTGCCTGTAATCCATTCATATGGCAGAAATATTTCAGCAAATAAAAAAGTCACGAGATAAAACTAAAAGCCCCTGTATCCTGTCTAGCATGATTATACTCATTTGGGAATAAAATTAACAAGACTTGACTGAAATGTTGCATTTAAAAGTGGTCAAAAATACAGTTAATGAGGTTTCTGAAATTATCCACACTTTTGAACCCCTGCACACGTTTCTGTATAATTGTTTTAAACTTTTTTCTTCTGTGAGTATTTTCTGGCATTCAATTAGGGTATTGGGGGTGACTTCCACATATTTCTGTCAATAAGTGTCTTTCACTGGATGAGAAGAAACATTTTCACATGGAGGAAAGTCATGAACGAATGTTTTATGGTTTGTGGGGCTTTTTTTTATTTATTGTTGTTGGTTTTGGTTGGGTTTTTTTATGTGCTTTTTTTTTTTTTTTTTAATGCTTTTAGTGCAGTTGTCTTAAAATATTGTAAATTTATGGAAGGCTAAAATAAATGTGTGTAACCATCCTGTGGAGAAGTCTGTATGTTCCTGCAGCTGCTGTGTCAGAGGAATCATCATATGTTGTCTTGAATCACACAACCGCTTGTTCTAATCCCTCTTTCAAAGCATCTGAATCCGCCTCCTTCCCCCCCCCATCTCCCTTCTGCTCCCTTTGCATTGCCAAGGACACTGGTCATTGCCTTAGAAATATACTTTTTCTGATTAATTTACTTTTTCCAAGCTATTTAGAGGCTGTCAGGTAGCTGACTAGCATCCAGCTGCTGGGTTATGTAGCCCCTTATCTAACAGTCTGCTGTTAAAGTTGCTGTGGAGGCTATTATTCAGGTATTCTTCATGCAGAAAGTCTTTCCATTAAATTAACAGCTATGAATGGGATTTCGATGAAGATGTTTTTGTTATTGTTTTGTTGGCTAAGCATGTAGTCGCACACCAGTCACAGAAATGAGGTTGTCTGCTTCCTTTATTTGCTCAGGCTGGGAGTAAGTAGTGGGTGCATTACAGGTTGTTCTGTTGAATATTATATTTTTGGTTTTGTACTACATACATATATGCCTCCAACCTGGTATTTGGGAATGGTTTGTTAAATTTGAACTGAATTTATGACTGTTGCTGTAGTCCAAATTGGAGTAGGATTCATCAGTGTGAATTGGACTGAAGTGAGTTATATAAAAATTAACACTATACTCTCCTTTGCTATGCAGCATCATTTTCTTGCTTGTCCACTCTTTGTCATGGGTGAGGGGAGCTGCTGTAGTGAGAATTGTATGATGAGTTCCAGTGCTGGATCTCAGTGTGATAGGGCACTGGGGGAATGGTGGAGCAGTATTACTTAAGTTTTGCTGCTTTCCTTTCTCTTTTTCAAAAGGCAGTTTCATTTGGGCATGCTTCCAAGATTGTTTTTTAAAGTTGATTTTTGTTTTATTTTATTTTTTTTTTGTGCCTACCAGCTTTTGCTGCAAAGTGGACACAGTGCAGTTTGCCGAGTCCTTGACCCTTGTAGTCAGCAATTTATATATCTTCAGCTTGTTTAGCTTCATACCAAGAAGCAGTAGAAGAGTGATTTTTGTGTAAAATCACTAGGTGAATAAACTTGTTCACAAAGGAATGGCTTTAATTTTTCTCTGGTATGTCTAATTTTTTATCATTATGTGTGGACTTACAGAATGTGCTCAGTTGAGATTGATCACTGGTGTGTGAAATGACCAAATTATAACAATGGAGAGTTTTCCAAGGTGGGTAATATATTTTCATATGTAGCTTCCAGCAATGAGTTTAATACACTGAAGGACACATTTTCAGTGCTTCTGTTATTGAAATGTAGTGCTCAGATCATTTTTCTGCTGAACTTCAATTTAGAGCTTCATCTGGAAAACATCCAAGAAAAAGCCAGCGTCAAAGGACAATAATAAGAATTGTCTTGGAATGCAGGAAGATCTTTAAGTATGAAATTAAAATACGCAGCAAGGTTTGAAAAAGTGCATAGAACACCTTAAAGGCTAATCTGTAAGACAGGAGAATAGCTTTACTGGCATGTACCTTGATGTTGTAATAGTTTTCTAACCTTGGGTACAGGGAGTAAAGATTTACATTCTTACTGTGTGTAGCTACATTTCCCATCATGAATCTTTTGGCTTTGCTTCAGCTAAAGAATTGTTACAATTTTATTGATAGATCCCCAAGGATTATATTGCCACCTGCAGAGCTTTGGTTTGGTCGTCTGCTCCACTTCAAAGCCACCAGGTGAACCCTTCCAAATGTTTAATCAACTGAGTTATGATACTCAAGGCACTTACAAATATCTTTAGTTAACTTTTCTAAGGCTTGGATTTGGGACTTTGGCAAGAAAAACACGTATGTGAGGAAGAAAATTGTGATTAACAGTTTGTTCACAATTGAGAATCAGTTCTGTCTCTTTAGCATTTTAGTTGTCACAGTGTGAGAACTGCTACTCTTGTCTGTCTAGGACAGTTTGTTGCCAGTGTAGTTATAGCCATGGAAGAACAGCAGAGTGTGTGCAACTTCAGTAGCTGACGACTTTTCTTTTTTCTAGACCTACAATTAACAATATGGTAAAAGTTGAATTTCAAACTGGTTTTACTGTAAGAATAATTAAAGAAAGATCTTCTTTAATTATCCAGGATCACTTCCATGTATCGTGCAGACATCGTCTCATTTAGGCTTCCCGAGTGGGGTTTTCCTTTCTTTGCAGTAGGGCTGGACCTGTCAAACACGGACTAGGGTTCTTTAATTATTCTGGCAGTATCTGCAGGTGGTTTCTGTGTAACCTGCAAAACATACAGAAAATTCTGTAAAGTATAACTTTTCTAAGATTTTTGTTTGGATTTATTCTGCCTTGCAATGAATATTAAAATGTTCAGGAAATTTAGCATACTTTGTTTGTGTGCTGGGCACAGTAAAATTTTGCAGCAGCATGTGAAAGCAGCTTTTCATCCCACCCACAAGCCTCGGTATACCTAAAAAGCCCAGTTATTGGCTGGGTGGGAGAGTTCTGCTCATCAACTTAAATCTTAGCAGACACAGGGATTTTCTTCACCTCTTTTATTGCAGGGGACTCTCCAGCTTGCTTTAGTTTCTACATTTTCTTCCAACTCAGCCCACACATTTTTCTTGCTTTTCTAGGAATAGCTTCTCTAGATGGCAACACCGGCGGCTGGCAGCTCTGTGCTTGTTATGCCTGGAGAAAAAAACCCTGGCTTTCTGAAAGCCCACTGCCTTGAGCAGATACACTGTCATCAGTAGGAGATTTGAGTGGCAGATCTTGTGATAGACTTTCTCTTCATTGCTGAAGCACTCAGTGGCTGGGGCAGCTGGATGGATCCTGGTCCTTAATGAATATGACTGATTAATATAGTGGAACAATGTTTGTGCTATGTTAAATAGCCCAGATGATGCTGCCTTAAGTTGTTTAGGTGCTTACGAATATCCTCTCCCAGTTAGGATGGAAATGCTCTTGATTTTCTTCCTCATGCTTAGAAACCTTGCAGTAGGGCTGGATCAGACTCTGATTACAGAATCACCTGTGCCTCCTCGCTGTCTTTCCAGTCACGTCCCCATGTTGGATACATAGTATATATATATGCTGTGTCCAAAATAAATTTTATTTGGAATATGCACACAGGAAGTTCTTCACTCCAGGATCTACCCCTTTGGAATAATCTTTCTTTTTTTCCCTTGAGTTCTGTGTGTGTTTCAAAACAAAGTACCACCCCCAAAGCGGTTCTTGTCAACAGTTCCTACTTGCTTTTAATTTTCATCCTTGGGATAAAAAGATGTGCACTAAGATAACTTAATTTCAAGAGGCAACATAAAGAGAAAAGAGAGGTAGGTAAAACAAAACAAAAAAAACAAACAAACAAAAAAACCAAGAAGGAAAGTTGTTTTGGTCATGTAATGCCGTTTGATTGCTGTTGCTAATCTGCATTTTTCTTTCTTAAGGAAAGAAAAAGGATCATTTCATCACAGATTGCAAGTAGTGGAGAGTACACATCCCTGGAACGTAGCAATTGTAGTGTTTGCTTACAGCATGGGACTTGCTCATTTTAGAAACAGCAAGATATTTTGTTCAGCTCTGCCAATTTAGTTAGGTTTTCGGTTTTTTAAATCTTACTTGGATTTCTGAGTTTGGAGACTGTGATTATTTCAGCCCGAAGGAGAGCCTTTACTTGGTTCTCATGTTTAAAAAAACCCCCCGTTTGCTAATTGTTCTGTTGGTTTTTTGAATGTTGCTTCATAATATGCACCATTAAACTTTGTATGCAGGAATGGGAAGGAGTTATTT
Organism: Micropsitta finschii; assembly: GCA_034783455.1. Classification (NCBI taxonomy): domain Eukaryota; kingdom Metazoa; phylum Chordata; class Aves; order Psittaciformes; family Psittacidae; genus Micropsitta; species Micropsitta finschii. The sequence continues at coordinate 16,358 of JAVHNF010075542.1, forward strand.
CTTCTTCAGTTGATTCACACTGAAATAGCCATAAAACTCTTTATCCTGATTCTCCACTGTTTTGTAGCTTGTAAATCATTGACTTTGTGCTCCAAGTGCAATATGTTTGTGTAATTCTAGTACTGATGTTGATGTATTATTTCTACTTCAGGCTCACTTAAGGCAAGTGTAAATAACTTTGCAGAATTGCAAAACAGTAGGGAAATAAGCCTCCACAAGCTAAGGCATCAGATTTATTTTCTGGGGCAAATGAAGAGGTTCTTTGAAGCCTGATCAAAGCCTAGGCTCTCCAGTTGTGCGTAGTGTAAAGTTGGTGGCGTTTGAACAGAATCTGTTGGCTTCAGGAGTTTTGTTTTTAATTTTTTTTTTCATTGGGGCTTTATATCTCTGGAACCCATATTCAACATATTTCTGGAAATGACAAATGCATTGCCATATGGCACGCCAGATTTCAAGCCATTCTGAGGTGCATGTGTGAATTTTAGAGTGCCTGGTAGAAATGAATGAAAACCACATTCTCAATTTTATCTATTGCTAAGCTCTGTAGGCAGAGGAGGGGGGAGGCTTTGAAGTAAATTATGCTGGAGGGATCACATGCTTATTTCCAAGCTGCTGTCCTAATGCAGTAAAGTGTAGACATAATTTATGTCTCAAAATATGCACTAATTTCAGCAGGACTGCAGTTTACATGCTGCTGTGTTATTCTGGGAGATGCTAAGAAATACTGAGCATCCTTTTGCTACTGGCAATGCTGTTACCGGTTGCAGTCCTTTACTTCCAAGCCTTTTTGTGCCTAAACCTCTCTTTCAGGTTTTAATGCCTGAACCTGAATTCTTAGATATTGTTGAACTGTTATTTTTATATATGCTGTGTCTCTTTAAAAGGTTCTGTATTGATTGTTCCTCCTGAGTAGATTACTTAAGCTTTTGTTGGTTAGTAAAAGCTGAGGAAGCATTACTGGAGATGTTTGTACCAGGGTTATTTTTAATCCTGGAGACTCTATGAAAACTTTTTAAATGCAGAAAAGATGTTTGGGGAATTTGCATCAGGTTTTGTTTAGAAAAAAATTTATCCTTCCGAAGGGCAAACTGATAAGGTAGTTCCTGATCAAGATTAGTTGTGTTCATGTAAGTATGCACAGACTCTGTGAATTTTCTTCAGATTCAAAGACAATAAATTTTTAAATTTCCTTTATATAGAAAGAGGGGGAAAAAAGCCTTCCTTATGAGATGGATAATTTGAGTGATTAATATTTTGCCACAGTTGTTGCTTGTTTGGTAGAATTCGTTAAAATTAATTGTCTTCCTGTAGCAGTAAGGGGGAGTTCACCGGGGAAATCATGTTCATCTACCAAATCCTTTCCCCAGATTTTTCTTTTATAAAGTGTTGTACCTTGATACAGTAATTGTTCCTAACTGCTTCCAACCCACAGCCCTTATGCTCTTTGATTTGTATGAAACCCCAAGGCTTTCAATAACGTTGTGAGTTTCCTCCATGTTAGATCATCTCCATGGTTCAGTTTAACTTTCTGTGTGCCACTTAATTGCTGTTTTGACCTTGAGTGAAAGTGTGTGTTATGCGCTCCAGTTGCAATAAAAATGTGACGGCGAAGGGATGGTATTCAGTGATGTAAAGCAGCAGTATTACATGTGTTTATAATTACTGACAATCTTGATGTTCTTAGTCACACAGCCTTCTGGTGGAAAAATGTTTTCCTACCTTCTGGAAAATACCAATTCATTAGGCCTACATTAATTAATAAATCAGTTTGACAAGGATGAATCTTCTCGTGAGAGGCAAGAGGCAGTAAACTGGTCCTTGCTGGCAGCAGGCAGGAGGGGCAGGAGCTGCACTTGGGATATGTGCATGTGTGTTCCTGCTACGGGCCATGGGGTGGCAATTCCTGGTTAGAGGTCATGGTCAGAAGCATGACCAGACACAGGGTGTGGGGTTCCTGATGCTGAGTGTGTCCTTTTGTGGGGGGTAGTAGGTAACTGTCTGAAAATTCAGGGAGAGTTCTAGGAGGGGAAAATTGTATCCTTCCTTTCTCTTTGAATGGCTTTTATTTTTATTATTGTGAAATCCATCTTCAAATAATCTTACTCTTTCTGAGACGACGGATTTTTTTTTGTTAATACAGATCTCAGTTCATATCTGCGCTCCACTTAAAGACTTCTGGAGTATAAATAAAAGCCCCCAACAATAATAAAACTTTGTTCCTTGCTCTTGAAATTCTGTAGCATGCTATATAGCATTAAGCTTGTACTGAGTGTATTGTTTATTTGTGATCAAGAATTTGGCATTTCTGAAATGCAACTTCTGGGTTTTTTTGGTAGCAATAAAAGAAAAGGCACAGCTTTACCTCTTTGACACACAACACAATTTTAAACGTAGTATTCTGTGTCAGAATGGTAGTACACTTCTCAAATTTCCATCTGTATAGAAACTGGCCTCGTTTTGAAACAGTTTAAGAGGAGCATTAGTCCACTGTGAATTTGTTAGTTTGGCCTTGTTCTTCATCTCTTTGTTTGAAAACTCTTCTCCCACTTTTTCTAGGAATACTGTGTGTATTCACATATTGAGAGAAGCTGGGGAAAGAAACTTTGAAAATCCCAAAATGTAGTCAGACATCTGAAGAATCCCTGTATGCTGAACCTTTTCATCATGTGTCTGACTTGGATTAGAATTAACAACAAAAGTCTCCACCGTTCTTCCCCTTCCCAAGGACTGGCTTGAATTCATTAGTACTTATTTTATCTTTAAGGATTAGAGTTTAAACTGTCAAGTACAAAATACTTACTGTAGATGGTCTGCGTTACCTTTATTGTTTATAATTTTCCTTGAATTTATTATCTCCAAAATGTCAGTGTATCAAACAGGATGTCTGCACCTAGGCTATTACCAGCCAACCTTCTTTTTTTTTTTGTCAAATTGTTCTGAATGCTTTAAAATATCTGTTCTAATTAATGGTTGCTTGTCACCAGCTTAATTAAGAAAACTAAACTCTGCACAGCTCTTCTATGTGTATTTTTCCTCCCCCGTCTGTGTAGGGAATTGCTAATTGCGTAAAGTCTTTCTGCATCTCGTTCAGTGTTGTTCCTCTTACATTACGGCTGCTCTCCTCTTTCTTCCTCCGCTTTTGCACTGCTTGACCTTCTCATATGAGTTACCACGCCAGCCTCCCACTCTGTATTGTATGCAAGGTGCAGAGCCTTTACCAGCCACTTACTAGCAGACTACCTCTGCTACCCAAGCTCTTGTTTTGAAGACACCAATGAGGAGCAGTTTGGCAGATCTCTCTGCAATAAAATTAAGCTATGATTATGTGCCCATCCAAGCTTTAATCTAGGTATTGCAGGTAATGGCAGTAATGAAGATATGATAGCAAGGTCTAGCAACCGGAGTATATCCCCAGTAGATTTGTACTCTTGTTGATGTGTTCCTACTGTCTGGAGGAGCCCTGTATACCCAAAGCAGAAGTCATTCTGCCCTCGGGCCATCAATTTACACATACTTTTAGTTCTGCAAGTTTTCTTTGAAACCATAAATGTGTGGGGGTTGGCTTTGTTTTTTGTTGTTTGGGGGTTTTTTTTCGTAAAGAATTGTTTGGTAACATTTGGTGGTAATTAGCCTGAGTCAGTCTTTCGGGTTGTGAGGGAAATCCTGCCCTGCTGAGAATTACAGAAGTCCTGTGGTTGATTTGTGAGGACCCCAACAGTCTCATTCCGTTTTTCAGTTAAGCTTTTGCATAGGTACACCAGATGCTTTCAGAGTTTGTGGATGTGTGTGTATTAGTCTGATGGCTCATCCTTTAATTTAACATCATAAATTTCACTGAATAATATGTGCCAAGAATGTTTTTAAACTAGTGTTTCTGTCGGATTATCTACTCTTCTGCTTGCCAGTGTAACTGTTGTTCCAGTAGCAGGTCCAAGCAATACTCCTGCCTCTGCTTCAGGGGGAGCACTGATAGGAAAGACAAGTTTTTTGCCTGTGGACGTATTAAGAGGCTGGAAGAAGAAACAGTGCCTTCTTCCATTGCAGTGATCCTTTCTTCAAGAATCTGAAGCTTTACTCAGGCAGTAGGGGTTTTCACTCTGTAACAGCTTTGAGCTTGGTTCTCAGACCCGGTGTGTTCATTTGAAGCTCCCATCAGGCTGTATTCTGCAGAAAAGGAGTCATGTTTCTGTGGTGAAGCCAGCCAGATTTTTAGGTGGCAAAGCTAAAACTCGCTTCTGGAACAAACAGCAAAGTTTGTAATGTTTGCAGTTTATAAGAGCAGCGCTTCAGGACTTCATTACTGATTAGTAATAGGCATAGAAACCCATGGCAGGGAATTTTGGTGGGTTTGCACTCTGGAGGGTTGCTTTTTTTCCTGTCCTCTTTCCCTTTGCATCTCTCAAAGTGAGTTAGTAATCAGTCTGTAATGAAAAGAAGTAGGCCTGAGTCACTTGGTTCCATGTTTTCCATATTTTGAATTGCTGAATATTGAATATTTCCGTATTTGGAATATTGCTTCTTGAGATCATTAATGCCCGTCATCACAGAAAGGGTAAGGTAATTCTAATTGAACAAGCAAGTTTGCATGTGTAAAGTTACTGTAAGTTAGTAAAATGTAAGGTGAGAATAATTTTTTGGCAAAGGAATAGGTAAGTAGTGTACCCTGTAAGAGGGTACTAGATGATGCATCATGCTTTTTGTGTTTGATACTGCTTCTCTGTGGTATGTTTATTTCTGTCTGTTGGACTATGACCAGAATTTCGAATCCTGTTCATGCAGGATGTCTGTTCCTGGACTGATATTTATTATGTATTTTTATATATATATATATTTTTTATTTTTTTTTTTCCCTACCATATGTTGAATGTGCTAAGAACTTGAAGCTTCTTCTGCTGCTTTCTTAAAGTACTTTGGGCTTCTAAAAATACAGTAGCTAATAATTTAAGCACTTGATATGTTCATAGTCTGTATTTAGGCTCTAGTTTTGAAAATTCTTGGGTTTTACTGGGAACTGTTACTTTAAGAAGAAGAAAGCACTCGTGGCATCTGTGATGTCACGGATTTAAATGAAAGATTGCTATAACCCATTTTTCAGACACAAATTCTGTGCATGCTTTAACAATTGACAGTGGGTTTCTGAGACTGGTACTCTGCGGTTTCATAGCAATAGGCTTTGTGTTCTGAAGCATGCAAGATGTTTGTGCTCTTCTGCAGCTCGAGAGGTATAACTTCCCCAGGGCGTAAGTTCTTGTTATAAGATCTGTATTTGCCATCATAGTGTACTGAAAGGAATGGTAAAGTAAAGCGAAAGCAAATATAATTAAAATCCCGTAGAAAGGAAGTTGTTCTGCCTTCTTGAAAGTAAATTGGAGTTTTCAAAATTATTTAAGCTTATAGGTACAATTTAGTGTTTTCAGTTCTTCATTACCTTTAAAACCAAAGAGATGGTACTTTTAGCTTCATTTTCAGGCAAAGACATTTGGATCATGAAGCTGACATCTTCAAATTTTTGCAAGTGAAGCTTATGTTCCTTAAGGTCTGCTATATTGCTCAAAGTTGCAGGCAGAATGAATTGAGGGTCTGTGGTCTTTGGCTTTTGCTGTTCCTTCATATGGCCTGCCCATAGTTTTAGGTATAAGGTGAAGATGAATTGGAAGAACTTAAACTGGAGCAGAAGATAGGCAGTGCAGTGAGGAAGGCATTTTAAAGAGCATGTGGAAAACCCCCTGTGGAAATACACTAGAAAAGACCATGCGATTGAGTGATGTGCATGGAGAAATGCCTCTGCCTTTGCTTCCTTTTCTAGCAAAAAGAAAAAAAAAAATCAATAATGTTACTGTCTTTATAATCTCCTCTGCACAGAGAAAGCTCTGGCCCAGATCTTCCCATTCTAATTGCAGAATTAGAGCACAATCCTTGAAATGATTTAATTACCCTCCTCTGCACATCAGCATCGTCTCTCCCTCAACTTGGAACTTACCTGTTTCTTATGGTTTAATATTTGTGGTAGGGATGTAAAGAACAAGATTGAATAAAATTACAACTAAAATTCTTTCATGTAATGACTGAAATATTTCAAAGTCTGTTCTTAAAACTTTGAGCTTTTTTGTCTGGAGAACATGTTTGAAAGTGGGCAGCATGTGTTTTCCTGGCTTTTGTTTTTTAGCAACAGAGCATGTGTTTAAATGTCAGCATGACATTTTGATTTGTAATCTGCACGAGGAAGATGAGTTAGGTCAGCTATTAAGAAACAGCAATTCAACAAAGCACTCGTGCATCCTTCAGAGAGCTTTGACTGTGGTGACTCCTTACTACAAATGAGGGATTTTTTTTGTTTCTTTTGTGAATGAAAAATAACCAATGAAAACAAAGGGCAGACCTGGACACCTATAAACAGTAGTTGCTGTGTAGTGGGACAAGCTTGGGAAATACTGTAACGAAGGTAGAAAGACGTGTGATTATAATAGATCCATAAATCATCCCTAAATTACCTGTACTGAAGTGGTATAGTATTCAGAGCTTCTGAAAGTTGTTCAGATTTACCTTGTGATTTAGCACTAAATAGTTTTTTACATCCAAATAGGATAAGAGCTTACTTAAAATGCCATCATCTTTTCCCTACCCTTCAGATTGGCACAGTTTTGTTTTGCTCTTCCCTCCTTTCTTCCCAGCCTGATGTCACCCTGTGTCAAAGGGTTCCTTATCCAAGAAATCTAAAAAAAAAAAAAAAAAGGAACTGACACTTTTGGAGTAAATATTCAATTGGTTGGTATGGTTTGCATGTGTTGTAAGCATTGAGCATCAAGATAAACTTATGTGCCACAAGCAGAAGGCTCAGGTGTTTGAGAAGCATGACATAGTGACAGTCAACTGGCTTCTTCAAGGGAGGGTGGGAAGAAGCTGTGTTTCCCAGGTTTCCCTGAAACACCTGGCAGAGAAAGAGGACATTCTGAGCTACCTTCCTTGTAAATGAAATTTTATTAAGCTGTGATTGCCATCTATGTTATATTGTAAAGATGGTTGAAAAACGTGCTGATGCTCATTTCGTTCAGTTTATTGTCATACCGTATGGGATTTAAATGAGACCTAATAGAGTAGTAATTGGATTTCAGTGCCTTTGTGACACAAAGGAGGATTCATGATACTGTGCTCAATGTGTTCTAGAGAGCAAATACAGAAATGAAATCTCTTGTAATAAAGAACTGGCTGGCAACAAATAGATTCCTTGTATATATTCTAAAAAATTAAAATAAAATTGATGCTGAAAAATTTTGTTCTAGGCTTTGCCAAAATGTTTTTTGACAGCCTCATTGACTGCATAGCTCAATTGGAAGCTATTTTAAATAGACTTTGTATTTTTTAATTGTAAGAAAATACAGTATATTATGAACAAGCTTAGTTAAAATTGTTGTATCTGATATTCTAAGTTATGCTTTAACAGCAGAAAATACGGTGGGTTACTGATGTGAATTTGGTCCATACTGGTAATATCCAAAATTGCTGGCTTGAGAAGGGATCTTTGTGCATGCCTCTCAAAATGATTTTGAGATTCACCTTGAGTGAGTGAACACAGTAGCTGTTGTTCATTGGCATGGCTTTAAATCAAAGCTGTCTCGAGTTCTGGAATGCAACCCTGCATTTGCGTAGTACCCACTTCTTTGAATTTCTTTCTGAATTAGTTGTACGCTCTAGAATTTGACAGATTTTGACCAGGAAAGTTCCTTATTTTCAGACTTTTCTCAATATCCCTGGTGTCTGTGCTCAAGAAACAAAAACCTCAACCCAACAGCAACAAAAAACCCCTCACCTCTAACTGTGACAATCTTGGTGTAAAAAGCTCAGTGACGAATGCACAATCCTGTTCATAATGAATGCTTTGCTCTGTCCTGAATTTGGTATCATGCTGATATCAGAAGCACTCGTGATATATATACAGTAAGTTATATCCTTACCTTTGAAAGTGTTCTCTCCAGTATACAGACAGATCAGGGTTAGAAATAGTCTTAATCAGACTGTTATTTTTCATCATTATTCACTTAGATTTATTTACAGGTTTATCTCTTTTCATAATAGACATAAAGGTTTGTAATTAGGACATAGTTACTAACCAATATGTATTGCTTCAGTTACTTGGCACACATAGTTTTTACTTGAGTTTCCTAGTTTTAATAGTTTCATTTAAAAAAACAGACAAACTTTTATTTAAAAAAACAGACAAACTTTTATTTCTCTGTGGTTTCAAAAGCAGTTATTTTAATATGCCTGCAAAGAAAGAGCAGAATCCTTTTGTTTTGTTTCTTTGTTGAATTAGAAGGCTATTTCGCCCTCACTTTGGTCCTTGTCTGTTTCAAACCCAATAGTTCAATCCTGTGGCAAGGTTCAACAAACTGAATTTGCCACATAATTGAGCAGTAACACAGACACTTCCAAAGGAAAACAGAAATCAGTGGTTACAATGGTTTAAGGGAAGCAGCAAAACCAGCAAGAAATCATACTCTTGAATTAAAAGCTCTGAACACCATTTGTCACTGCTGCCTAGTATTTAAGTGAGGCAGAATATTATTTCATTTGGGTTTTAGATAAATTTAGCTCATGCTTCTGGGAGGTTGGCATGTTCTACTACTGCTGTTAATGTTTTGTTGGGAAAAAAGTTTTGGAAAAACCAAAGCAGTAGTGGAGGATGTAGAGGTAAGCAGAAATCTTTGTAATTACTGGAGTCAGTACATCTTTTCTTGAAGAAGTGAACCTAGAAACGATTATCTTGAGGGGCAAATTTGGACAAGGTAATTGGCTTTGACCTTTTGCCAGATGTCTAACAGTTCTTTTTCCCCCTCTCCCATGTGTCCAGAAAAATGTCATGCCTTTAGGTTTTTGTTCCCTTGTTCTGGTTTCAAGTGTGGAGCTGCTTATGTAGCTAATCTGCGCTTAAAATTGTTTCCACTTCTAACCCCAGTAGGACTCTCTTTTGGGGTATTCAGGCAGAATTGACATAATTGGATTTCTGCCCAGATACTGTATTTAGATAGCTTTGGAGATGTCATTAATTTGACAGCTGCCATAGGAAATCTTTGTTTTGACTATTGTTACAGTGCCTGCAATGTTTCTATTGCATTTTCATTTGTAGTCTGCCACTGAATTGGCGTAATTAAAATGAGTAGAATAAGACACCATCAAATGTGTACAAGACATGAAAGGGAGAAAATTGGTGCCGAAAACCTCAGTAGGTAGGGTGTTGCCAAATTCGATTTGGGTATTACGAGATTTTGGAATATCTAGTTATCTTTCAAACAGCAATAATAGCAGCGCCTGCGGCTAGGGCTGCTGTAAGCTGACGTGGAACCAAAGCTGTGTTAATGTTTCTTGTTGTCAATCTAAAGCAAAGTTTGTGGGGTAGTGCAGGCAAAAACTGCTTCAACAATTTCTGACTGTTAAGTTGGAAGGAAAATCAGTGTTTTGGTGAACTGTGTTCTTGAGAAGTACTGATCCTAGTAACTTGGGTATTGGTTTGTTTCTGTGGATCTGAGGAACCTAGCGGTTTAGTTTTGACCTGCACATTGAAGGTGCTGACTTCGGAGACTGTCATTCTGCCATATCCAAAGAGGGTGGGCATAGTACCACACATCACTGACTAGCGCGTATCACCTGCCAATTCATGTAGGAATCAAAGCCACCTCTATGTTCCAAGTATTTATCTTCCACTTGTTAGTTGTGAACACCCCGTTATGGTAATTTTGTGCTTGAACTGCGTGAAGTTTGTTGTTTTCTTCAGTTGAGTCATCAGAGGAGACTCAGGAAAACTTTATATCTGGAATGCCAGTTTTTCCCAGCCTTTGATATACAAATATACTGGGACAAAACTACCTTGCTTCTCCCAGGGAAGATAGTTTTCATCAGGGCATTACTGAATTCTAACACTAGGTCCTATTTGAGCTTATTCCAGTTTCAGTGAGGGATTTTGTGTTGTGGTCTTTGTTTTGTTTTGGTTTTCCCCCCTCCCTCAATTTTACTAATGTATTCCAGCTTAATGTCTGTTCAGGTGAATTCTTCAGCCCTGTGCTTTTCAACTTTGTCAATAAAATACCCAGCTTGAATAAACAATAAATCTTTCTACTCTTTCTAGTGGTGCGAGAGATAGATTTCTTCAACTTGCTCCCTCAGCTGAAGTCATTATTGATTTTTTCACCCAAGTGCCAAGATGCCTGGACTTCTTTCTGCCATTCCTTCAAAGTGAAATGGCTTCCATTTATGCTCACAGAGCTTCAGGTGCGGTTTGTAGGGTAGAGCTTGCATAATTTTCCAGAGTAAGATACTCTGCTTCGACAGTAATGTCTACAGCATCCTTATATACCTGGTGGCTCTGAGGAAAGGATAAAACCCCCAAACACCTTCAACAAACAGATTCAGATGCAGGAAGTGATTGCTGCAGCTGATGGTGATGACGGATGTTACAGCAGGTCAGGAGTGCCCAGACCAGGCCTTGCTCTATCTGTGTAACATACTAAGTCATTGCTTTGTAGTTTGAGAGTTATCAGGAAGCTTCTGACAATGTCTTCCTTGATGATATCAGTCAGGTCCTGCTCTGTGTATTTCTACCAATTCCTTCTATCTGCCTGCTGTTTTCAAAGACAGTCACTGATCTTGACCTGTCCTGCTTAACATTGCCTTATCCATATAATTTAGCACTAACACAGTAGTGTCACTGTTATTTCAAATTCAGACAGTGCTGTGTTGAATGTACACATACGAAAGATCTTCTTTGGACTGAGAAAGAATGAATAATTTACTAGAACAGGAGCTCTAATAAGGATTGCAGTCAGCCTTTAACTTTGAATTGCCAGTGGACAAGGTCTGCCTTACTTGACTCTGCTGTATTAGTAATCCATAGTCTCCC
>JAVHNF010075552.1:1084-12441 GCA_034783455.1 Micropsitta finschii
TGCCTCCATTGCTGCTTCACTGCCGGGGGAAAGGGAGTTAAGAGGGTTGATGTGAGTACTGCTTGTACACCAGCTGCACAGATCTGGGCCAGAAGGTGCCTCCAGAAATCCATTTCTCAGCAATCTGCCTTTTCCCCCTTTACTGGCAGGCAGAACAGAGCTCCTGGCTTTGACAGGATCAGACTTTTTTAATTTCCAGCCCATAAATCGCCTGGTTTATCCCTTTGCTCTTACACCCAACATGGTTTTTTAGTTCAGACGGTTCCTGTGCTTTCCCCAGGCTTTGTTCCACTCCCCAGAGCGTAGGTGACTGCCGTGGTGCCAGCCCACCCCTCACCTGCTCTGGGAATCCTCCTCACACAGAGCGAGACGAACGAGGTGATCCACAACCAGCTCCAGGTTGGAGGGAGACAGGAAGCCTGGAACAAGAGGAATCCTGCCTTCAGTCAAAGGAAAAGATGCTGGTGTTCTGACCAGCATCTTTGCCCCTTGGCCAGGTTAGCCAAGTTCCAGAGGTACAAGGTGCCCAGCACAAACAGGCAGGAGAGAGACCAAGTGACCCTGGAGCTCATGGCCTGGGTAGAAAATGCTGCCACTGCTCTTGATCAGCAGGCAAGGACGTCCCAGCAGCCACGCAGCACCGTGTGTCCCAGCACCGTGTGATACCTCCCTATGCCTCTCCAAGGGAAACAAGGCACCAACCTTGCAGGGAGCCCAGGACAGTCAGTGCCCTGATCCCGACCAGCTGCAGCTGCACACTGGGGTCCGTCAGTGCTGAGAACACCACAGAGCAAGCGGGGGCCTGGAGTGATAGCAGAGTGCTCTCCTCTAGAGAGAGAAGGAGGGATATGGAGTCACTGCCTGCACATGGCGGTCACTGCAGGGCACCACCATGGCACCTGACAGACCCTTTCTGGGGTCCTGCCAGCTGACACCCAACCATGCAAGGTCCCTGGGACATGGCAGGGGTTGCACATGCAGCCAGGTCTGTGACCTTTCCTTCTCTGCCAGTATCTGGGAAGGTGAGGTCAGAGCCAGCAGCCCCCAGGGACACAGATGCCCCCAAAGGGACCAGCCAGCCTCACCTTCCACATGTCCCCATTTCTGCTGCAGCTCCAGGAAGCCCAGCAGCATTTCCAGGATCGTCCTCCTCTGGCTGCTCTGCAGGGAGACAAAGGTGTAATCCAGATCACAGTCACTGCTGGGACAGAGCCATGCCTCAGTCCAGTGCTTGCAAGGCCCGCAGACACCCACGGGGTCCCCACCTGCAGCCATGGAAGGGTGCCCATTTGACACCTTGCTCCCACCAAGCCCTGCTCTGGGCCCTGCTCTGTGAGCACAGAGCTGGGGTGCCCCTCACCTGTGGGTGCTTGGTGTACTGCTCCAGCAGCAGGGGCAGGACGCTGCGGGTGACGTGGTGGCAGGCGCGCAGGGAGGCGCCTGCTGCTGCCTGCAGGAGCTTGGCACTTGGCCACACGAGCTTCATATCAGGCTCGCAGAGATGGTGCCTGCAATCTGAGATAGGCTGGGTGTGAGCTGCACCGGCACAGCTCCTCTGCCTCGTGTGCAGGGACACAGCCGATAGCTGGGACGTGCTGCCAGGGCGCAGCTCTCAGCTGCAGCACAGCCTCCCCAACAGAGCTGCTTCCCCCAGCAGTGAACAGCACAGCCTTGGATGCCCCAGTCCCAGCAGAGAGGGAAGCAACTCAATCCAACAGGCATTTCCTACTGTGCCTCCTTCTCCTCCTTTCCTGCAGCAAATCACCTTGGAGAAGCTAACAATAGCTGTGAGTGCTATAAAGAGAAGAAAGAGGCTTCAAATAGAAAAAGAGGGCAGATCTCTAGCTAGGAGGATGCTTGCAGGCATGGCTGTTAGGCGCAGGGTAGGTGTCTCTGCTAGCTTACCTTGCAGGATGCTGCTGAGGAAGGAATCCAGCAGATCCTCAGTATCAGAGCTGAGCACGGAGCGGGACAGGCAGGCAGAGAGGGCGTGCAGGGCAGACAGGCTCTCAGCCTCCACCTTCTCACTTGCTGTCTGGAACACCTGCAGAGAGGCCACAGGATGAGCTCCACACTGACCCCAACCACAGGCTTCGTGCTCCTGATGCAGGCTGAAGGGCCCAGGCTCCTGCTTCACTCCCCACATGCTTTGGACAAGCAGTGTGGCACATCCAAGCCCCAGGGACAGGCTGAGGGGGGCTGGTCTGTCCCCCCACTTTTCAGGTGGGGCTGTCCAAGGCCACAGGTTGGGGCTGCTGGGAAACATGGGGCCTGCCTGGTCTGGCTGTGAACTGCTCAGAAGGAGCCCAGTTCTGTTGGAGCACTTGTTAGGGGCCCTGCAGTACTCACCTCCCTGCGCAGGGATGACCAAAGGCTGGGTAGGAATTCCTGCAGCTCCTTCTGCCCGTAGATGGCACAGCAGGCAGTCTGCAAGAGGGAGTCAGGAGAAGGCATCAAAGAGAAGCCAGTACAGGGAGGACACAGAGCAGGGAGGACACAGAGCAGGGACACTGCCCAGCCTGGCAAGCTCTCGCTGAACTGCACAAACTACTTAAGTGACAGAAAAAGAGGGAAAGGCGATGCAGGCCAAACTGGAAATTGTAGCTCTGCAAGGGAGAGTCTCTGACTGGCAAGACCAAGGCCTCAGAGGTGGCTGGCAGCTGCTGCAGCTGCCACAGGCCAGCTGTGGGCTGAAGGTAAAGGATTTCTCCTTACCAGAGTCTGCAGGGCATCAAGCTTGGCACTTTGCAGGTCTGAGTCCATCTTCTCAATGAGCAGAGGGAGAAGGAACTGCAGAGAGATGCACTTTGACTCAGCCCACCCTTTGCATCACATTGTCCATGGCCCTGCAGGGCTGCAAGCTCAGCCTCTGCCAGGAGAGCAGAGGCGGAGGGATACCCGCAAAAGGCAGCCCCTTCCCAGGGTGTCAGCGTCTGCACCCTCCCCATGCCCAGCCCTAGCAGGAGACAAGGCTGCATTTATTGCACACTCCTGGTCCCAACTGTTCCAATCCCACAGAGCCACAGCAGGAGCTGCAGCACTAGGAAATGCAGCCTATGCTCAGGGAGCAATGGGATGCCCAAGAATGCCTTGGGAGCTTTCTACCTCAGCAAATTGGGGTGTGGAGGCCAGTACAGCCCGAAGGCTCAGGATCAGGTCTTCCCTCTGGATGCCATGTGGGTCATTAGGAGGCTGGAAAGGAAGCAGAGAGAAGGTCAGGAAACCTCCTAACCCAGCCATCACCTGAGGCTGCAACACCTCATCTTCAGCAAAGCAGGGGCAGTGCCAGTCACAGCAGCTAGCTTGGCACCAGCCTGTCAGCCTGGGTACCGCAGATAGCAGCCAATACTGCCCAGCCAAGACTCTTGCCCATCCTCTCCACACATTCCCTCACAGGGACACAGCCCCCTGAGAAAACACGAGAAGGAAAAGGCTGTGGCACAGGGCAGACTCACTCACTGGAATAAAATCAATGGGGAAGTAACAGGATGTAACTTCAAACAGCTCCTCCACAAAGGGACCTGCAAGGAGAAGAGACTGAGTAAGCAGAGATGCTGGGCTAAAGAGACACAGCAGCTATGCCCAGCACCCACCATAAGCAGGCTCTGCAGCTCCTGAAGTATGTCAGGGACCACCCCAGGCCTGGTCAGAACCAAGAGCCACCCAACAGCTCACTGAAAAGTGACATGTGTCCCAGTCAGCTCTGCACAGCTGGCACAGGCTCACCCAGGGCATAGTTCTTGGCAATGAGATCACGCACAATCTGGAAAGCCACCAGCAGATTGCGGGGATCCTTCTCCCCATCCATCACCTGGATGAAACCGAAGGTGAAGTCAGCACCCAGGCCCTTCAGCTCTGCAGAAAGAAGGAGCATGAGCAGGTGCAGGATACCAGACCCCACCAACATGGCATGAAATCAGCCCAGTTTCCCCTGCCCTTCCAGTTCACCCCAGCCAGAGCCTTCAAAGAAGACAAAAGCAAACCCTCCTCCCAGCCTCAACAGCCCCACAGTGGTACTGTCACCTGCCCCTCACCTTCCTCCCTGGTGCCCATGAAGTTGGTGATGATGCTGTAGACTGTGTAGCGGTCCAGCTGCAGCAGGGACTGCAAGGAAGAGCAGAGCAATCAGAACACTGCTGCACAAGGCAGCATCACTACCCACCACCTCAGGGCAGCACATGCCCTTGAGAAGAGGGCAGGATCTCCAGTAGCCCAGCGGCTGCTTCCTGGCATGCAGATCCCATTTATCCCATGCAAAGTGTGCACATGCCTATGCAATGGCATGTGAGCATGACTGTGTCCACTGCATGAATGCACCACCATAATAACATCAGAGCCACACATGCTGCCCAAGGCCCTGCCAGTGTAAACAAACTTAAACTGGAGGAGAATCTGGGGCCTGAAGGCACCCAAACACAGCCTGTAGAACAGAGCAAAGGAAATAATTCCCCCAAGGCTGAGAGAAGAGAGGACAAGGGCCAAACAGGATGCTTGGCTGCTGTCTGCCTCTCACTCTGCAGTGAGCTATGCTGTCTCTACGCTCTGCAGAAGCACTGCACTGCGCTGAAGGATATGCTACACAGCACTGCTACTGAGCGTGCACAGTCCTCAGGGCAGGCAGGCCACACGCAGACACCCAGGGAGCAGGGATAGAAGGATCGGAAATCACATTGCTCACCTGCACATGTACCTCCTGGAAGATGGCTTTGAGCACAGACACTGCTAACCCTGGGGACAGCACCTCACACATGCTCTGGGGACAGGAAAAGAAGAGCAGGAATAGAAAGCCATGATGGTAACCATGTAACAGAGCTCCTGCCTCTGAATTGCAACAACATGCAGGATCTCTTAGAAGAGCTCACTACCCCCACAGAGAGGTCAGGACAAGATGCTTATTTCTGCTGCTCCCCAGGGTAGCTAGGGAATCCTTGCCCCAACATGAGCACGGGGCAGGAAATCAAGAGTCTTCCCTCTGCTGTCCCTCTGCAAGGGGCACAGCAGGTGCATGGAGGAGACAGGGCAATGCCACCAGACAGGAGCTAACAGCCCAGCCAGGCCTGCTTGACCTGTATCCATGTGTTGCACCTTCCTGGCACCATCCTGAAACACATCCCAGCACTGTGGGCTGAGGGAGGGAGCTCACCAGTGCTCGGAGTCCCTGGAGCACCGAAGGGATCACAAGGTGATGATCTTGCAGCCGGTTCTCATAGAACAGGACCAGATGCAGCACTGTCAGAAAGAGACATGTGTAAGTCCCAGGAAATGCAGCTGCTGGGTTCTGGCCCCAGCTCTGCCAAAAGCAGCTGCCAGAATAAAAGCGAAAACATCCTGCACTGGTGAATGGGGAGAAATGCCACTGTGGGTGCACCCACCTGGCTCCAACACCTTCACCCTCCCCTCAAGAGCAACCTACGTCTGACCGCAACGGGGCAGCACCACCTCTGGCCACTGCAGAAGTACTGGAGTTACCCAAGGCATTTGCCCTGGCCTGTCCCAACACGTGGGTGCAGACACCAGCAGCAACAGGGCAGACATGGGCTTAGCGGAAGCTGGAGGATGTCATGGGGTGCGGCGCAGCGCTGGAGCAGCAGCTCCGGCTCCACAGCAAGTTCCTGGCCCCTGAGTCACGGCCACGGGCGCCTGCACGCCCCGGCCCTTGGGAGCGGCAGCCGGAAGCAGACTGGAAGAGCCAGCTGGCAGCATCCTGTGCCCACAGCTGTGCAGAAACTCACCCCCCAGGAGGCGACCTGACGCAGCACTTGGGAAATGAACTGTGTGAGCAAGGACACAAAGGGAGATGGGGCTAGCTGGGGGTGTCATAGCAGCTATCCTTGCCCTCCCAGGAGCTGGTTCTGCTCACCTTCCTCCTGAGCTCCTGGTGACTTGGCTCTAAATCCAGTTTGCTGTCCGTGCTCAGCTGCTCTGACTCTGCCAAGCATCCCCACTGAACCTCCCCACCTCCAGAGCACCCCAGTCCCCACACAGCCATTACATCTGACTCCAGCTACACCAGCAGAGTCTGTCCTCTGCACAGCTGCTCTTGCCTGGCACCAGTCTGAGACTCACAGAGCACCAAATGCCAAGGGCTAAGCACGTTTTACTTCCATCCTTCTCTTTCTCTACCTCTTTTTAGCTGAGCCCCTCTGTCTTGGCAGCCTGCTGGCACAGGTTCAGCTACCCATCAGCAAGGCTCCCACTGGCTTCCCCTGCTGCCAGCCAGTTGCTATGGGGCACTTAACACAGCCAAACCTTCTTCTTGCTTCCATTAACAGGGCACCTTCCGCTGTGCACACCAATCCTCTACTGCACTCTCACCTTTAGACTGATCTTTTCTCCTTCCCAGGCCCCAGGGTTCCTCCAGATTCAACTTGGGCAGGCCTCAGGGCTGCAATGTGACTGTCTTTGTGAACAATGTTTTTCCTTCATTCAATCACCACCACTGAAGGATTTTGACATGTAGATGCATCCCCAAGGTGTCCCACGTGGTGCTGAGCATGCCTGGGTGTGCAATACCCACACAGCCATACCTAGCGCTTTGGTGTCTGCAGGGACAGACCTGAACTGTGTGATGAGAGTGGCAAAAGGGCTGCAGTGTGAGGCCCCGTGCCCTCCTTGGACTTTGACTCCAGAGACATGCACAAAGTTGTCACTGTGCTAAATCAATCTCTTTGCCAACTGCAGGACAGCCACTTGAGCAGCACAGGCTTTGCCTCGACCTGCCAGCAGAGACTCAAGGGCCCAAAGCAGCCCTTACCTTCCTTCTCCTGGAGCAGGGAGTAGCACTGGAGCAGGACTTGTGACAGCAGCTGTATGCCTCGGCCTCGCATCCGAGGATCTGTGTTCTCCAGGCAAAACCTAGCCCATGGAGAGAAAGCACAAGAGGCCTGTTGTGAGCAGGGACACCCGAGCAGGAAGCACATCCTGAGCAGACACATTATATAAACAAAGAAGTGCTGCTCTCTGGGCAGGGGGTGGTGGCCCAGCCTCAGGTGGCCCTGCCTGACCTGCCAGCAGGGTGGGAGCAGACTCCTCTGCCCCTGACTGTGCTGCACACATGCACCCGGAGCCATGCTGCAGTAAATCCAAGCTTTCAAGTCAGACCAAAGAAATTGCTCTTGCACCATGCTCTACACCTGAAATTCAGGCTCCTGAGATCACAAGGGCAAAAAAAGGGCAAAGCCTCTTATAATGAGGCAAACCCAGCCCCCAGCTTGAGAGAAACAAGCTTCCTTGAAGTCCCAGGCCACCACAGTGCACAGACAGAAGCAAAAAGCTGAGTGCCAGCCAACTCGTGACATGGTGATGTGCAGCTGTGTACTCAGGGACAGACCCAGCTGAGAAGTGCCCCACAGCTCGCTGCTGCTACAACACCTTGGCTCTGGGAGAGCTGCTCCAGCCTTGCTTTTTCCCAAATAGCTCCCAAGCCCTGGGAGGCAAAGCACTGCACAGGCCCCATGCTATGAGCAGACAACATCCTTGCAGGCCTGCATGCTGCAGTGTGTCTGACATCACTGAAACTAGCTCATCCTGAACTAGTATGTTTTTCCTTCTCAATAACCTTCCTTGCAAGGAATCTTCCCTTGCAAGGCCCTTATGCGATGCACAACATGTAAAAGGCTTTTCTTACCCCAGGGTTTCTACAAGCTGCAACACAGTCCAGCTTCCATCTTTCAACCCTGAAGAAAAGAGGTAGAGAGAGTTAACCAAAGAGACTCCCAGACCCTCATTCAGGCACAGCAGTGGAGAGCATTCCAGGAAGATTCCTGGCAGCACCACAGCAGGAAAGGCTGTCCAGCACCTCACTGAGCACTTGGCTGGTGCAGCTGCCTCCAGCACTGCCTGCGAACACATGAGGGACCAAGAGCTGCTTCAGCTAGATCAGAGCTGAGAGCCTCTACCTGCTCCACACAGCCTGGCTACATCCATCACCAACACATGCAAACACTCTAACATGAGCAAACAAGGAGGAGACGGAGAGCAGCTCCCCAGGTGCTTCCTGAAGGAGAACTGCCCAAGCTAACAGTCAAGATCGCCCAGCTTCCCACGTTGGCTCCACCACCTCCATGCTATGCTGAGCAAGACCTGCACAAACTCCCTCCAATATGGAAGAACGGGAGAAAGGCAGCTCTGTGGTCAGAGAAAGACGAGGAGTCTATTTCCAGCTCTGACTCAGACACCTCACCAGGTTGCCTCACTCACCTCCTGCCTCAAGATTCTTGCAGCCCAACTGGGGGAAGAGTCACTCCTCAGGAGGTTTGGCAAGGACCTGCTGCATCCTGCAAGAGCCTTGGCAGAAGGGTCTCCGTTCCTGCCACCCACCACCAATATGACACCTTCCCAGTATGACAGCTCCATGTGTGGTCAGACATGGGGGTGGAAGGCACAGGACTGCCTTTAGGTTCAGACCCCTAACTTGCAGCTCAGGTGGCAAGGGACATTACTGGAAACAAGCAGCACCCCTCACTCTCTACCTGAACAAAACAGCTGTGCTCCACAAAAACTAGCACTTTCCAGTCACTGAGACACACTGTCTTTGCCCAGGAGTATTTCTGGGCAGTGAATGGCCCTGTTCATCATTCTGCCCTGCAGAAGTCTTGCCTACATGAGTGACAAGAGCACTCACTCCCTCAGAAGCCTAAAGGTTTCATTTGGGGCTTTCCCAGGCCTTGTCTCAGCTGTTGTCTCCTGCTGTTGCAAGCATTTACTGGCTCTTCCCAAGCAGCTAATTCCAGCATTAAGTCACGCTGCTCATCAGAGAGCAGTCTCTAGGGATGGGAGAAGAGATGAGAGAGTTTTCTGACAGCAGGCAGCCGTAACTCCAGAGACAGAGCTTCCAATCCCACTTGGCGCAGCACGGAGAGGGAGCCTGGACTGAGGGACAGAACAGATAAGGGGAGCAGTGAGGAAGAAGAGGAGCCCAGCAGGCTGCAGAGTCACCAGGCACTGCCTTGATTGACGGCTGTAACCTGCTGGAAAAATCTCTTGCAGAGCAGTGCAACAACAAGTGGGTGCTGTGCACTGGCACAAGGCAGAGGGAGCTGCCAGAGGAGCTCATACAGCCCCTTCACACTCAGCATCCCAACATCCACAAGCTCATGAGAAGCCCTTGTGCCTCTGAACCACTGTGGAGCAGGTCCAAGACAAGCAGTGTCCCTGCAGCCAAGCACTCTGCCTCTCTGGGTTTCAGAGACTGAAAGCAGCATCTACACAGAGCTGCTGGTTTCCTAATCAACAGGAAAGAGCTGAAGTGCAGTGATCAAACCACGATCAGCTATTGATGCTCCCTGTGGTTGGAGGCCCCTTCAGCTCACATGGGGTGACCACACCAGCCCTGACAGCAGGACCTGTAAGCCCTGCCTCTTGCTCAGAGGCAGAGCCGTGCTGGCCGCCACTAAAACGCCAGCACAGTGTAATTGGAACTGCTTCATCAGCACAGCAGTGAGCCTGCGAAAATTCTGCCTCCACATCTGGCAGCAGCAGCACGTCCCCAAGGTTAATTACACACCTTGAATCCCAGCGCTCCTTCAGCAGGAGGAGCTGCCTTCCTGTTCTGGTGTTCCTGCAGCCCCAGAGGCTAAACAGAAACAAGCCATTTACCCGTTGCTGCATTATTACTCAAATCAATCTGCTCCCTTTCCCCACACATCTGTCCCCGTTTCACACAGTGTTCTTCTAGACATTAATCACTTCTGTACACTTTCCATTCCTGTCTCCTCCACACCCTCAAAACACAGGGAGTGTGTGATGGATTTTTGTACCAGCACTATCTTCTCCTCATCTTATAACAAAACCGAGTTCAGCCTCCTCCTGCCACCCACTGACCTGTGCAGCCCAGCTGCCTGTGACAGCACCAAGCCCTTTCTTCCCCTTGCCAAGTCACACTCAATTTAGCATTCAGCAACACATGGGAGCAGCTCAGTGTGTTTCTTTCAACAATTGCACAACGGCCACAAGGTTAGAAACAACCTCCCCTTTTGCTCAGGGCTATGTGATGCAATTTAATACTTCGTGATGTGTGATTCTGTGCAGGGTCAGAGCAGCTGAAGGAGACTCACTGCCTCCTCGCTTGTCAAGGTGGGTTTGTCACGAGCACCAGTGGCTGATGAGAGCTGGGCTAGGGGCAACAGGGGCAACTCTTCTCTTTGTGTCTCTGAAGACAAAGCTTTCTCTGGGCACTTCTATAACATGACCACAGCATGACAACAGATGACACCAGCACTTGTAAGGTTATCGTTTCCCTGTCTATTCCAAATATGTTGGAGGCTTTGTGTGACTCTTTTGCAAGCTCCTGAACGCCACCAGGTTTAGTGAATTCCTCCAGATTTCCTTGGCATTCTCTTCACACGGGCCACTGGGTTACCTTTCTGTTATGCTAACTCATCTCCTCACCAAGCTACCACGGATCAGTTCACAATCCATCAGCCTTGGGCAATGTCTGTAAGCTATCCCTTTCAGTAACACAACCTACATAGTCCTTCTCTGCTCTCTCAAGTCCTTTCCAAACACATTGAAGCTACTGCCTAGAAACACAAACACAGCACCTCATCCTTGGAAAGCCACATTCCTGAAGCTGCAAATTCTCTAATGTAACAAAGTCACCAAACCACCACCCCAAAGCAAAACCATAAATTACCCAAGGAAACCAACTGCCTCAAGCCCTGCCAAGAAGGGAGAAGAAACCACAGTGAGGGCAGTCAGAGCCTGGGCCCCAGAAACAGGGACCAGTGAAACCAGCACATCAGTCACCCCCCACAGCATCTCAGCAAAGAGAGGAGCTCCCTTCCCAGTGGTGACTTCACTGATACACACCCACTCCCCAGACAACCATAGCCAGTGGCTTCCACTGCATCCCAAACCCCCAGTGCTGGGCCTGCAGCCTTGTGCTTCTCTCAGCTCACACATCCCACACCACATCCCCTCCTTGGCGCCTCAATTCCCTGTTCCAGGTGATTTCAGACCCTGACACCACCAGCTGACCCAACACCTTCAATTTCACCCCCTGCTCTAGACCAGCCACCTAAAACCCTGACTCACCCCACAGACCCCATAACTCTGCCTTCACCTCCTCATTCTCGCCCCTACAGCCCTCATCCTGGCTGCTGCCCCATAGTCCACATCCCCTCAATGCCCAGCTCACCGCTGCAGGCCCTACCCATTCCCCAAGACCTGGCTCACAACCACCACCGCGCTCCATCCCACACCCACACCCGGCCCCGTTGCGCGCCCTAAGCCCTGCCCCACAGCCATGCGTGTGTCCAACCCCACACCCGCAGGACCCGCCCCGCCGCACCCCCGCCGTGCCCACGCCCGGCTCCGCCCCGGTACCTGCCGCCACCTCAGCGGCGCGGCCGTCCTGC
>JAVHNF010075553.1:0-16162 GCA_034783455.1 Micropsitta finschii
CCTTTTTTTTCCCTTTTTTTTTTTTTTTTTTTTTTTTTTTTTAATTTTTAGTTCACAGTGAGATGAAACATTTAAAATATTTTAATTTTTGGTAAATATTCAGTTTATTTGTTTGATCTAAACGCCAAACACAACTGACTCTGACAAGTAAAAAGAGGGGGGGGGTGAAAAGGAAACACTATGGCTTTAAACTCAGGAGTTTGCATATTCTCCTTGTATCTTTCCCCTTTGCTAATTATTGTGTTGTTTTCAGAGCAAATATGTCATATCCATGGCGACCAGGCAGGTTTATTGTCTTTCAGAAGCAATAGCTCACATAAGTAATTAATGACTTCTTTTTTTTTCCTCTGGCTTAGGTTAAACAGATCATTCAAGGAAAGTCATATCTCTCTCTCCCTCTCCCTCCTCTTCTCTTTTTTTTTTAGCCCAGTGACATAAGAACATGAGTTAGAACAAGAAAATACTTTAACCAAGAAGTCAACAGCTTATTTTTTCTTCATTTCTTTTTAAAAGTGCCAAGTGTCAGCTTTCCCCACACATGACATTGTCATTCTGGCAGTTTCAGAGCGAAGCCTTGGTACAGGGAAAAGCCCCTGTAAGCTGGAGTTCAGTTGGTGTGTGCAGCTGGGCAAAGTGTGTGCGAGTGGCTCGGGGGTCTCTGGGTGTTGTTCGTGCTGAAGGGTTTTGCTGTGTACTGGGGAAAAGCTTTTCCCTCTCTGTCGTCCCCCCCCCTTCTATCTGTATTAAAATCAGTGTTAAAATAAAGGTGTGTTTTTGTATCTTGCAGATTGCAATTCAAACAGTTTCCAGGAAAGAATTAGTAATTCATTTTTATATACAGCATATATACACACACGCTTGAGCTCCACCCAAAACAATCAAGCTAGTTGGAAAAAAAAAGCCCTGATTTCCTTTTTTCTTTTCAAGCCCAAGCAAACTTGCACAGTAACTTTCAAAAGCTTCTTAAAAATAGCCCCCCATTTTTGCAAGGACTTTGCTGCAGGTATGAACCTCGTCCTTTCCCTTTCCAACTCTGTTTCTTCCTATTAAAGCTGAATTTGCTAGCTGTCCAAGCCAGGGGCTGGTTATCCACTATGATTTACTGAGGTGGTGATGTTCTCCCCCCCCAGCACCTTCACCCCTGTTTTGGTTTTGCTAATTTCATTTTCAGAAGGATTTATACACAGTCCAGCTATATAAATTCCTTGGGAGATAAAAGCGCCGCACACTTCCATAAACAAAAGCTTTTACTTGCATCCTGTCTTCCTTTTTCTTCCCCTTTCAAGTAAAAAGGAAAAGAAACCCCTAAAACCAAAACCCCAAGCCGTCTGATTGAAGCAGGTATCAGAAATGTATGCTGGTAATGATTCTGTATTCCACAGTGCTGCTACTTTAACTTTTAAAATCTGTTTCCTTTCTGGTTTGTAACATTAATCAAAGAGCCGCTTCCTTCCAATTTTTCCACAGACTGGGGCTAATTAGAACCACTCGAATCATATTTTGTAAATTCCATGTGGATGTTACTTTAGGTTTCAAGATCGGGAACGCTCCAGGTTCACTCCGGCTAAGGCTCGCTCAGGGTTATTTTTATTAACGTTCCTCTCTCCCAACCCAGTTCACGGTTTCTCTCCATTGATCCCAAATACATTTGTGGGTTCACGTGCAGGGGGGAGTGTTGGAAATAGACATTGCAAGTTAAGAGGAAGAAAAGCCGAGAGGGAAGGAGGTTTTGCATCGTAGTTTCCAAAGAGCAACAGAGAACCCCCTAAGTAACGTGAAGCTGAGGATTCAACAGACTTGATAATTGAGCCCTTAACCTCCTGATGTCTGTATCAGAAAAACAGAGCCTAGCAGAGGGAGACAAAGAATAAAAGCAAATACTGGGTAGGAGGAAGCTGGGGAGATGACTGAAATATTGAAGTATAGGTCAGGATATGTATCAATCTGTCGATCAGGTTTCCTTAGGTTCAGTTTTTCCCTCTGGCGAAGCGTAGAGCTGGTTTAAAGGTGGCTTTGGGAGAACCTGATGTTTCAAATGCAGCCGAGAGCCTGGCGTTCCCGTGGCGTGAGCAGATGCAACTTGGAGCCACTTCTTCTGGAATTGGGGTTTATGTTTCCCCTGTTTCCTGTTCTTGTTGAAGGACTGACCAGTGATTTTGTGTTCTGATCTCTCTGGGAAGTTAAATAGCTGGAAGTTGGGAGTTTGCAGGTTGTGATTATTAGGCTGTGCTGAAGGCATTTGAACCGAACCACTTTGAACACCCGGCATGGCGACTGCTTCCGTGCCCTGCTACGGTATTTCTCTCCTATATATGTATGTGTGTACCCAAGCAGGGCATCCAAGGATTAGGGGGCAGTGGGGCTGGCAAGAGGGATCTGAAAGTTAACTTGCTTTTGGTATCGAAGGCTGCAGCTTCAAAGCAAAGCGAGAGCACATCGTAAATTTAGCTAAAATTAATCAAGCATTTAAGAGCTCCACATTAACGAGGTTTTCCAGGCAAGCAGCTTTCTTCTCCTCTTCTTCTGCTTCCTTCTCATTCAAAGTCCGAGAGGGTTAGGGTAGAGAGAGAGAGGGAGAAGGGGGAGAATATGAGTAAGAAGAGGAAAAAGGGGTTTGGAATTTGAGTGGGAATGATGCAAATAACAACAAAAAAGGCAGGATTTGTGGAATCTAAATCCTCGTGTGTCCTTGATCCATATTGTCAGGGGTTTTTTTTTTGGTCGGATTTGTCCTGTGTGCCTTTGACGGAAAAGGCACGTAGAGAGAGAGAGAGAGAGCGCGACAGAGGGGGAGAGAGAGACGTGTCACTGCTTTGGAGCATTTACCATACTTTAGGTATCTGTGCCAGTGCCTCACCACCCTTACAGGGAAGAACTGCTTCTTTATACCCAACATAAGCTTCCCCTTTTTCAGTTTTACATCCATTGACCACAACTCTTCGCATGCAGCCAGTCTAGGTCCCATCCTGACACCTTTTCCCTCCAGCTGCCATGGCTTTACCCAGGGAGGAATGTGCTGCTGAGCACTGGCTTCTCATCCATTACCATGTTCCTCCTTCACTGAACCTGTTTCTCAAAGGGTAGGTGTAATCCATAATGGAGAGGAAAATATAGTTATGTAAATGTTGTAAACCCTTTAGTTGCAACTATATGTGACAGCAATATCACCTCTGCCATGTCACCTGGTCCCTCAGCTGGAAATAAGGATGGAAATGCTGTGAAATAAGTGATGTCAAGAGCTTCAAAAGCTGTTGGTGAAATGGATGCAAAGAAAGAGGCATGAAGGTCCTCATTTCAAACCTGGTAAATGAGAGGCTGGTGGTGAACAGTGCTGTTAGCACAAATGAGCTGGGCCAGGCCAGGCTCAGCCCAGCACTGGCTATGGACAGCATCCCTCTGCTAAACATCATGTCTGACTGCTGTTCCTGCTGAGCTATGCCAGTCACAGTGGTACTTTTGGGGGTTATTGGTCAACGTATATGGAAACATACAGGGCATGGAGGAGTGGGATCATCAGGAAAGCCCTATAAACCTGGAAGACACACTTCCTCCAGCTTGGCTTTGTGTTCTTGTCCTTGTTTCCCCAAGTTTGCAGGCAGGATTCCTCTGCAGGGCACCTGTACCTGTGCCACACATTTCATGGAATATTCCTGCAGCATTAAAAGCATTGCAATCTAAATGATTAATTGTTTAATATATTGCAAGCTGGCTACCCCTCCTGGATGTGCCATGTAACAAATGGAGTCGGCTGAGATCTCACAGTAGAGAGCTCCTTGTTTGATTTTTAGCCAGCGAGTGCTGTTGGTTTGGGCTTAACTACAGCCCAGTGCTGCCACCATCTTCTCCAGCAGCTGCCCTGCTGGTCCTGAGCTTGATGTAAGACATGGAAGTGCTGCTGAAGGATGGGAGCAAACCGGTCCTTCAGCCATCAACCAAGATGGGAGATGTCAGGAAGGGCAGCTTCTAACTGCAGGGATCAGAGAGGAGCAGCCTGGAATACTCCAGGGCAAGGGAAATACAGGTAACAGGGATCTGGGCACATGCTTAATCAAAGCTGTTACATCTTTTTATCGGATGTGCAAGGACTTGAAGTAAAGCCAAAAGTATATAACTCAATGGAAATGTTCCGTACCTGATATATAATGAATGCACTTAGGGGATGTGATGTGGTGTTTCACTTACACTTTTAACTTACTTAAAAATCCATATTAAGTATAATTTCTATTTCAGTATTGTACAGGTCACACTTTATGTTAAGGTCCCATTTATAAATAATTTATAAAGATTAATAGATGTTTTAATCAATAGCTAATCAATAGTGTAGTGACAGGCAAGCATCCAGAGGGAATTGCCCCAGTCATTTTGCTCTGGCTTGGTGACATTTGACCCTTGTTCTGGGCTGGGACTGAGGACTGATGCTGTCAGCAGTGGTAGGATGAAGCACTTCTCCCATCACTGGCGGAAGGTACCCTGTGGTCATGGGGCTCCCAAGAGGGAGGCAGCTGTTAAGGGTTTGGCTGTGCTACAGGGTCCAGCAGCCCTGTAGGGTGAAGCAGTCTTTTCTGAGCATCTCATCAGCCACTGGAATTTCTGGGAGGGATCTGTGTTCTGCACGTGGGGAATACATTTTGCTGAAACCTAGTTATGACTTTTTAAAAGATCCTACTGAGAAATAATTATGCATTTTTTCATGCATCTTTTTGTCACACACTTTAAAGACTTATGCCCACATGGGCACTAGAAGGAAAATCTAATTATACCTTAAAAGAATATAGACAATTTAAAGGAAGACAAATCCTAATGTTATATAAAATGATTGGTCAGAGGTTTCCAAAGCAAAGAGGTACATACTCATTCCCATTGGAATTTCAGGAGGAGCTGGGTGTCTAATTCCCTTATGAGTCAAGTTCCTGTAAAAAGCTTCCAGAGCAGACCCTGTAGTCGAATATTAAGTGACTTTTTCATGAGTTCTTCTTTATGTACCATGATCCTGTTAATTCAATTGGCAATGCTCAGATGGCACAACGAGCCCTCAACTCCTTGACCACCCTGGAAACCCAAGTGAAGCCATTTAGCAAAGCCAAGAGCCGACATCTTTGCCTCTGAAACCTTCTCTGCACATGAGTCTTTGAAGAACTTTTCCATTTTTAATGGCCAGAAATATCTGCCTGCTAAACTTTAACTACAACCGTACCCAAAGCCCGTCTGTCTAGCAGCAGGTGGGCTAGTGAGAGTCACAGTCCTGCTGGGATACAGCCAGCTGTTCCCAGGAATGAATCTCAAGTAAATTAACAAACACCACACAAACCTGTCAATTGAATCATTCTTGATTACTGTAAATGCTGGGCTACCCGTTAAGGGCTTGCTTTCTCCATGCAGAGGGAGTTTCTTTATGTACCGTGTGTGTAACCAGGGCAAGTGACACCCCGGCCTCTGGATGGAGGGTCCCTTGGTACCCATGTGGGGCAGCCAACTCAGATCAAAGACTCCGAAGTGGTGGAGAGGTCCATGGTGGTTTCCTCACATGTCTAAAGGTTCTGTGGCTATCAAAGGGCTCATGAGCTATTTGGGGATAGGGCAGAGCATCCATCATCCTGTACCATTTTCCTTTTGGAGGCTTCAAAGTGGATCAAAATCCAGGACATCCTTGTATGCACCAGCCATTTTCCACTTGGCAGGAGGACACTGAGAGGAGAGCATCACCTCTGTGGAGATGAGAGAGCTGCGGACATGTTGAATTGGATGCAGAAGAGCGTTTGATACCAGGTAACAGCAGTTTAGAGTGGCTTGTAGACATCGTATAATAATCAGGGTGCTGGGTGAGAAGCAGAAGGTCTTGGCTCAACATCTGTCCACCCAATGTTTGATTTTGTGCTTGAGCTTTGATGGTGTGTCCAAACCTACTGTGCAAAATTACAGACCTCTTCTTGCGAGTGGAACAGCAGCCAAATCCCCGACTGCCAGCAAAGCCATGGCAAAATCCAGCTGGGATTGTTTGCCTGCACTGCCTGCAGGTGATGGGTGTCCTGAAGTGAGGATGTGGGAAAGCTGGAGCTGACCAAACTGTCTGAGCAGCAAAGAAACAGGGTTTTAAGGGCCAGTTGAGTGAGATCAGGCAGTTGAGAAACACAGAGAAGAGAGAGATGAGAGGGCTGGAGGCTGCTGATGCAGCCAATAACAGGGACTTGGAAACAACAGAAGGGAAGGCAAAAACACATTAAAGGAGGAAGAAAATGGACTGTGAGGAGATAACAGACTGAGCAAAGCAAGGATGTGGTCTGAGAAAAGCTGGAGAAGAAACCACAGGGAGGCAAGGGAATGGTTGTGAGGTTCTTGAGGGCGGAGGATGGAGGGAACACCAATAAGACCATCCTGGCCACAGGGTCTCACTGTCATCTTCCCCTGGTAAGCAGAGGCCTGGCCAGCAGCTGATGTTCCCTTTGTGCTGTATGAAATGTGGCCCATTGCTTTCAGCTACTTGTGTGAGAGGAGGGTGGCAGATTGGGCCTGTGGAGAAGAGCACTGGACGGCTGTATAAGTCATTGCTCATACCGTCAAAAGGATCTGACTGCTGGCAGTCTTCAAATCAGAAATGGCCTTAAAACTGGTTAACTGCCTTGCTTTGGTGGCATTTGTTCAATGTCCCTGTTGGTAACATCTTGTAGGTTGTACAGCATCACCTTGATCCCATGCAGCAGAGCCTATTGGGATAAACCAGTGTCCTTCCCATGGAGGAAACATCCTGCTCTGTGCAGCACAGCAGATGCCTGGGCAGAGCAGGAGCCCACATAGGGCTGGGGGTCACCCCTTCCCTCCACAGGACCAGTTGTGCAGGAGGGCTGTTGCATTGTGCGAAGCTCTTGGTACATGTCCCCAGATGGTCTCCAGGCCTGACCCTTTGCCAGGTCTCTGTAGGGAGTTTCAGCACTGGTGCTGGTTCATTCAGCTTTGGGCAGCCTGAGAACACGATACATCAAGTAGGTTCATGCACAGTAGGTTCAATTGACAACTGAACCTCAATTTAATTCCATGCAAGTCAGCAGACCTAGCACTGGGTTTCTGCTTGTGTGAGAGCACAGTCCAAACCACTCCAATGTCAAGGACTCACAACCAGAGCAGCCCCCATTCACTTCAAGGAGTGCAGGATTAGTCCCAGGGTGAAAGATTTTGCTTGGGAGGGTGCGTGGGAGAGGGAGCGTGGCTATAACCTTATCAGTGGTAAATCTCTGTCTATCTGGATATTAGCAATGTGTTTTCCCAGCTGCGTCAGTGTATGTGTTTGTGTATACAGACTCAATTTATGTCATTTTGTAAGCAGATAAGTGTTTGTGCCAGACTCCGTGCGATTTTGTGAAAGGCGTGCTTACATGTTTGGATAGATTTAATAACAGCATGCATGTGAGCGTGTTTATATTTAGACAGGCTCATGGGAAAGGCTTAGCACACAGGGAAACAGCACGAAGATGGCCTGGCTGGGGAGGGTTTCTTCTGGAGGCTTGCAGGTTAGTCTGCCTTTTGCATGGATGGCAACTGGGTCTGACCATGCCATTGCGTGTGGCATTCCTGACCCCGCGTCCCAGGCTGCTTCGTGGCAGGTGATGCTCCCATACAGGGAGGGAGAGGATTTATGTGTGTGTAGTTGGAATATGAAACAAGTGCATATTCCATTTCATTTTGGTGAGTGCCTTGGGAAGATGCATTTTTGAAGATTTCCAATGGACAGATACAGAAGGGTGATGGTTATGGACCCATAACAGCATCCCACTGTATCCTCCAAAACTCAGTACAGCTTCAGGGCACTTCCCAGCACATCCCAGTATAGCTGAGGCACCACTTCACGGAGTCAAGCAAAACTGTCTCACTAAGAGCTTAGTCTTAGTCCGCAGTAGGTCTGCTGTACACTGAGGCCCATTTGTGGCTCGTGACAGCAGAGGCGCTGGCTGTTCAGTGCCACGCGTGGTTTCACACGCTGTGCCTTGCAGCGGGTGCGTTGCACTCACACACACACATTTCCAAGACACATCTGTCTGTATCTGAAATATCTGTGCTCACCTCAAAGGGTTGCAAGCGGGGTCTGCCATGGGATGGCCTTGGGGTGGGTGTTGCTGGCGGGGCTCATTGGGGTGCAGAGGTCTGGGTCCCCATTGCGTGGCTGTTGAGGACAGAGGCGTCGCGCTCCCATGCCCCAGCCCTGTGGCCCTCTCGCTTGGCCACCTCCCTGACTTTTGTCCTGCCATTTGACATCTGTGACTTTGAAGGCGACACGTCCCCAGTGCCCAGCCCTGCTCAGCCCCACCACCCTGGGCTGCCATCCAGCAGCATCTGCCAGCCCCAGCCCCATCACCACCACCACCAGCACCCCCATCCCGCTGGCTCCCCACCGCCCAGCGGTCCTCTGCGCTGGCGGGCAGTGAGAGGGATCAATAAGACACCTCCGACTCCTCTATTTACAAACTAGCTGCCTTCAGCAGCCAGGCTGTTTAAGCACTTCATTCCCATTCAGGAGGGCCATCTGCTGCCTTTTGCTGTAAGTCTCTCTGAAAACCTCAGCCTTGACAAGCTCGAGATATGTCAGCGCAGTTATCAGCGGAAAGCAACATCTGCCGTGCCTGACACCCACTATTGTAGGCCATTTAATCTGTCCCCCTCCTCCCTTTAACTGCAGACAACAGCTCCCTATATTATATTTTCCCACTCAATTAGCACTATCATCCTGCTGAAATAGAGGCCAATTTACCTTTAATGACATCATTGTTAGGAGAGTGGCAGCCCTGGCCGGTGGCTGGCGGGAGGCAGCCCGTGTTCCCGGCTCGGCGGGCGCGCGGGCAGCGAATCCGTGCTGCCTTCACCCCGACCGCAGACATTGTTTCCGACAGTTCGCAGAGGCAGTGTGGCGGAAAATTGAGTCCAGATTCATTAGGGTTTTTTTTCCCCCCCCTTCTCCTCTCCCACCCCCCCCATACTTTTTTTTCTCTCCGTCATGCGCTGCTCAAGTCAGTTAAATTGATACATTTCCTAACAAAATTGAAGTGCTTTGTGCTGCCAGCGGAAAGCCTGGTGACCCTGCGCGGCCCACCGAGCAGCCAAAACGAGTTGATGGATCCATTAGGCCGCGTAGAATGCCTTCCCCCTCTGCCTCCGCTCCTGAGTGACACTGTAAATCTGAACCAATTTCAGTCCCTAATCATCATTACAAACCCCTCCACTGTTCATTTATTACTCTACAATTCTAATACAGCACACGACTGGGTCAGCGCGCGGGGAGCTGGCGCGGCTGCGGAGACGGGCTTAAAGAGACCATAATCCTTCCCAGCTTTTATCGGGGAAGCAAACCTCATTTGGCCTTCCCTGGTCCCTGCATGCTGCCCCTCGCCTCTGGTCCAGTGATCAGACGATGTCTGCCTGGCCTGGTGATGGGGAGTACGGCTCCAGAGCCAGGAGGAGCTGTGGGGCAGAGAGGAAGTGCACATCTGTCGGATGCAAGAATCAAAGCACGCCATGTGAACCCTGGAAAGTGCTGGGAGACACTCTGGCCCCTTGGCTGTGTCATGGACAGGTATCCCATGGGTACTGCAACCCTACAGCCACTCAAAACAGCTGTGCAAAGAGGGTATTTGGGTTGGTGAGGAGCTGGCATGTGCCTGGGAAGGACGGTGAAGCTGGGGGATGTTGTGAACTGGGGTTTTTGTGAGGTTGTCCATCAGTCTGGGTTAAATAAAGGACATTTTTTGGCACTGAAAAGCCTCAGTGGACAACCCTGTAGGGATGGCTTCTCCAGGAAGAGGTAAGAGAGGATGGTGAGACCCAGGTGATGCCAGCTCACAGCTGCATCCCACTTGGCCATCCCTGTGTCAAAAGATGCCACCTCACTTTTGCCAGCTTGGCAAAATCTCTCTCTGGCTACCAGCATGGAGAGTGGATGCTGATTAAGTGCTTGACCTGCTAAGAGTGTTTGTGTGCCTGGATCAAACACTGTTCCAACAGGCTGCTGAGGAATTCGTTTATTTGATGTAGTTGATATTGTTTTTTCCCCTCCCTTTTTAGCAACATGCCTATCAACATCTTTGTAGGTGTGAAGCAATCAAAGAATTTATAAACCCACATAGTAAATAATCAGATTAATGGCATGATCAGACATGACTTGCTGGCACCTGAGATTGCTGTGGGTGAAATAAGCAGTGTCTGGGACACTCATTACTGGAGCAGGATGGGTTGTGTATGGAGATAGGCTGGAGGACCAGGGTAAAAGAAGGTGAGCAGGGTGCAGACACCAAGAGTCCTGAGTCTAATCAGAGGCTGAGCAGGAGGATACACAACTGTGAAACCTGTGGCTGAAGTGGTCACTCTCTTCCCATTTAGACTTTACCTGTGAGGGCATCTCTAGGGAGAGTAATGCTCTTCTTTGATGGGACAAGAGATCAGGAATGGTATTCTTGCAAAGGACTGTGATGGTCAAAACCCTCTTTGCAACTTGTTCCTTCAATAAAAGCCTGTGTGGCAAGACTGGACCTCATGGGAAAGACCAGTGCCTTCATTGGGATGCCAAAACCTGAGCTCTGACCATGGGTCTGCCTGCACAGAGTGATATCAGACTCCAAAAGCATCAGTTTTTCTGCTGGTGACAACCAAAGTGGGGCTTTTCCTACAGCTCATGAGCCAGATGAGCATTTCACTTCCTGCTACAGGGTCCCAGGCTTGAGGTCAGCCTCATCTGGAGGGGAACATGACAGCTACCATGCCACCAGGGCCAGCCACAGCCCCTGTCAGCCCTGGCTGCCACACACCAAAACTTCCCAAAGCTTTTTTCTGCCCATGGTCCTCATTAAGAGCAGCAGCAGTTTGTCATAAAATGAAACAGCATTTAAAAATATGTATTTGAAAGAGCAGCCCCGAAGCCAAGGGAGGCCGGTTGTGGGGCTTCCTGTGGAGATTTGACCAGGGTGAACAACTCTGCTTCAAAAAAGGTCTGATGACCTCTTCCTGTCTTAGCCCCGCGTCGGCCCTGGGGCAGGACCAGTTTGCTTCCAAGCCAGAGAGGAGAGCAGCATCTTGGCAGTGCTGGCATCGCTTTCTATGGGCAATGGCCATGTCTTTTAGGAAGGTTCTCTGCTCAAGTCCTTACCAGCTCAATCTGTGGTTGAATCATCCTCTCCCCTTCACCCCCATGTACAGATATTTCTGTTGAGCTGAGCCAACCGCCGGCCCTGTGACACAGCTCATGTACATCAATATGTTGTCCTTTAGCATTTCCTTTCTGCTTACAGCCCGTTGGATGCCTCTCAATCCACACTGTTGTTAATGCTCCTATCTAAGACAGTCCGGATTAGTTTCTCAAGTAGCGTTTTGCAGCTAGGATCAATATCAAATGGTTTGCTGAAGTCTAGATGTGTTACATCTTCTGTAAGGCCTTTCATCCACTAATTTTGTAATTTAATCCAAGGAAAAAAACCCCATATCAAGTTGGTCTGGCATGACTTGCTCTTTATAAACCAATGTTGTTTATTGCTTGTGATTCGGTTCTCCTCTAGGTGCTTTCAAACATGCACCAAACAGCCTATTAATGCCTTCTGTGACACTCTGGGTTTGATGAAACCCAGTCGAACCTGCTGCTCGCACAACTGGGTTCAAGCACAGCTCGCTAGCAGCTGCTGGGACATATGTTCGCAGTGCACACTGAGGGCCTGATTCATCTCTCGTACTGATGTAAGGCAGGAGTAAGTCAGATCAGCTGCGGGCTGGAGCATCCAGAGGCAGGTTTGATGCAGCAGATGTTGTGTTGCTGTTGCAGGCAGTATTCCTGAGCTTGCTTTTACCTGCTGTTTCTCACCATGACCCACAGGATCAGACATCAGGGTTTCTCTTGGGGCAGTGGGGTGGAAATTGCTGGCTACATAATTAGTGTTTTATGCCATTCAACCGGACAGTTCAAACCTTTGGATGACTGACTGAAAGATTAGTGTAAAGGCATTCAGGCTATGTCCAAATTCATCCTGGTAGAGTGCAGGATAAACTTGAGGATAAATACTTAGCAGGAGTGTGTTAGCATCTGTGTCTGCTCCAGTTACAGAAGTATGCTAGTGCTTCCTATAGTACAGCCTGGTGCCTGGTCCAGACCTCCTTCCTCTTCTGAGTGGGGGTCTCATTCAATTCTGACCTAATGATGATGATGCACTGTGCTGTGCTGAATTATCCCAGCAGAGTAATTGGATCATGTCCTGGCATTGCCAAGACTAAGGATGCCTTTGCCTCCCTGATTTCAGTGGAGCGAAGATCACAGCCAAGATGCTGAAAGAGCCCAAGAGGTACGGCAGTCTCTGTGTTGCATTAGCTGTGCTTCCATTGCCTACGGAGCTCTGCTGCTGTATAAATAATGGAGCTGACACAGCACCTTCTGGGATATGTTTTCTACACTTTCATAAGACCTTCAGTAACTGCCCGGTGGTGCCTCAGCACAGCCAGCTTCCCCGTGATCTATAACACTGACAGCTCAGGAGGCTTTTGAGGGATACGGCATACGAGAGTGAATTTCCAAAGTATTGCATGGGCTTGGGGTTGTATTGCTCCCTGCTGGCTCCCCAGGCTGGCACAGTGCTGCAATACTTGGAAAATTAACTCCTTTATGGCATGACACTCAAATCATGCAGCCCAGGGGAGAACGGGATGGATCCAGCCTGCTGGGATTTGCTTCAGCGCATGCTGCTGGTACAGCCTTCTGGCCAAAGCAGCCTTGCACTGGCCAGCAGTTCATCTCTGGCACAGTGCTCCAGAGCCCACTATGGCTCACAGTTAAGCCAAGGAAAAGATTAATGGGACTTGTCGTAATCTCTTCTGGCATCCCAAGAGATTAAAATAGTTCGTTTCACTGCTGGAGCATAATCTTGAGAAGGGAAGAATTAGCCTAAGGAGGATCATGGTGAAGGGTCCTTAGCAGTGTGATTTAGAAAGTTCATCTGACCCAAGGTGCCGATCCTGCTCTAGTTGAAAATACACTGAACCAAACCACTTATTCCTGTTCTCCACCCTGCAGCTGGGACTTTGGATGGATTTCAAGGAAACAAAAGGCAAACAAACCTCACCCAGAGGCATGAGGAGTCTCTGAAATTGGAGACATCTGTGCAAAGCTCAGAAGCAGGTGACTTTTCTGTGAGCTTCCCACCAGACCTGTGTTTTCTCCTTAGGAAGAAGGGTTCCCTGGGTTCAAGCCAAGCTGATCCAGAAAGACTGGAAGCCTTTCAGAGACTGTGGATTTCTGGAAGGGAAAGTCTTTTGCATTTATGAACACAAGCACATCCAAGTATTGCATTACAATGGCAAGCAATAACCAGTGTTTCGCCCTATAAAACAGATGTGAGGGAATGATAGTATGACCTTCATTCATTGTTAACAGTGTTTATTATGCGTTAGCCCCAAAACGGTCTCTTAAGGTCATCCTTTTTCCAGTGGAAGGTTGTTTTAGGAAGCAATGCTTTGGTGTGGGCATGGGGCTTTGGTGTGGGCTGTTGCAACACCCTGATCTCAAAGCTTGTTGTGCAGATGGAGCTCTCAGTGAATGGTGGGAGAAATGGAGTGGTGATGATGGTTACCTGCATTGCAAGCAGGGGGATCTCCCTTAGAGCAAGAGTCTGTTAGTAAAGAGCCCAAGAGGGAGCTGCAGAGCATTTAACATGACCAAATTAACCCCTATGGACAGGCAAACACTTGTTTACAGAGCAGAAAAAAGCAGAGATGGAAATTTATGGTGTCACTAAAAGAACTTCTCACCTGGAGTACAGAGAGGAGGAAAGAGATAGCAATATTTCCCACTGAAAGGAGGAGGGAAAGCTCTTAACAAATCAATACCCTTATTTAGTCAATAAACCCACAAAACAACCCCTCCAGGGGATAAACATGGAGAAAATTCACAGCTTGCAAACAGACAGGCTCCAATTCTGCCCTCTGACAAGACGGTCTCAGTAAATGTGCTTGTCTCTCTTGGTCGCAGGGAGGTCAGCACGGAGCTGGTCTTTTGGGAATGTGCAGGGCCAGGGGAAGATGCAGGCTGGAGCTGAGCACTTGGGAGTGCAGGCAAAGGGGTGAAGGGTCTCAGGAGTGCCCTGTGGTGAGGACAAGTGCGTTAACTTGGGTTAATGTCCCTTCTCAGCATGATGCATTGAGCATTGCTGGGTTCAGCACTGTTATTGGGGGGAATGGAAAAGAGGAGCAGGGTCCAGGCAAGGATGCTGAAGGCAGGATGAGAGCCTGCCTGGGGCAAACCTTTGAAGGAAATACATGAAGCTGCTTTCAGCGACACATCTGGCATAAGTGCAGAAGTACCTTAGCTTAGAGAGAAATCATCAGGGCTGCTAACAGCAGCCAACAGCTGGAGTCAGGAACTTGTGACATGGAATCATAGAAACATGCAATAGTTATGGCTGGAGAAGACCGTAAGATCATACATGGCCCTAGTCTATGATGTGAAGCATGTTAAGAAATTAATTTGAAATGCTTTATCCTTTTTTTTCTTCCCTAAATATATACATTTACTTTTGCTTAGCCTGCAGGCTTTACATCTTCAAGTTTTTCTCTGTAACCATGGACTAGAAATTTGCTTGGAAGAAATCCAAATTGTTCTCTTATTCACAAGATTTCAGGAGCTGGAGCTTTGGGACAGAATTGTTTTTTCTGTCATTATAGCACTCATGGTAGAGTCCCAGGAGCTGCCACACCAGAAACACAGCCAAGCAGCACCACGGCATTGACGCACAGCACCTTGCAGAAGAATCCACCACCCTTCAGCAGCATGAACACTGGGTACCTGTTAAAACCAAGTAAAATTAAGGCTTTTGTAGCAGTTTTGTTCCATCACAAATAAGCCTTTGGCCCTTTTGAATTAATTTTCTCTTTCTCTCCTCAGCCCAGGTCCCTGCAAACCCAGCTGTTGGTGCTTGACCTGGGGGCTGTACCACTGAGATGCTCTGCCATGCCAGCACCCCAGAGTGACACCTCCATCCACTGACTGGATCAGACCATGGGGCTACTCTACTAAGGACATGAAGTTGAAATAGAAACTTTGGACCAGAGTTTACACGCAGCATTCTGGGAAAAAAAATGGAGGAATTCAAACAAAGCCAATGGTTTTCCATGGTTGTATCCTAAACCTCCATGACCTGATGGAGCAGAGAATGATTTCCTTGTGGGTCTATGATTTTCTCTACAACATGGTTGCAGACTGTGGCATGTGTTAAAAAGGAGGCATCCTCAGTCAGGCCTCACCTATGTCGCTCCACTGAACTGTGAGATGCTCAGATTTATTCCAGCCAAGTCCTGGCCCAATGTATATGTTTCATGTTATATTTTGGTTTTTTATTCTCCTCTTTCCTCTGATGCTGTTCACTACCCAGAGCATCTGTCAAGAAATGAAACACTTATTAGTATAGGATAGCACCTGTCCTCTTGTGTTTTTGAGAAAACTCGTGCTTGAACTGCAGCCAGAGGTTGAGTTATAGGAAATATCTGACTGTTATAGTTCAAATTGGGGTTCTAATTTTGTTTTGGAGCTGTACATTCACCGTTGGGAAAGCTCCTACCTGATCTTATTTATAGTTTGATAAAATCCATAAGTCCCAGTATATAATACTATGTTCTATTCTGGCTCCTTCCATAGACTGGGAAGTTTTCAGACTCACTTAGGTAAGGTTCAGCAAACCTATACTGAGTTTAGAAATGGAGGGCCATGAAAAGCATGCAGGACATGTTGTACCCGAACCTGTCTGTCTGTTTCAGGTACTTGGATTTGCCTCATAAAGCTGATGAGAAAAGTCACTAAGAGCTGTTGTAGGCTCTTCCTGCATTTGGGGAAGATGTTCAGAAATTCGGGCAGGGACAAGACATTTAATAGTGCAAGAGGCTGCTACTTTGGTGTAAAAGTGAGGAACGCCTTTGTATCTGGGCCCTCTCAAGATACCCAGATGTCTCCAAAATGAGCATTTGGCCCCAGTCATCTGGCTCCAAAATGCTGTTAGAACTTGAATGTAGGGGCCAGACCCCAATCTCAGCTCTGCTGGAAAATCCAGAGTATTTCTATCAAAATGCCAAGATTTATGCCAGCATAGCTAGGATTGCATCCAGGCCCCTGGCAGCTAATGCTCCAGTAATTGGATGCAAATGTGCTGGGGTAGGCAAG
>JAVHNF010075559.1:4793-22476 GCA_034783455.1 Micropsitta finschii
CCGGCTGGCCACGGGCGGGGCGGGGGAGGTGGGATACTGGGAAAATGCATTTGTTTCATGACACATTCATGCATAAATAGTTCCTGAAGGCAAAAGCTTGGACTTCTGTGAAATTGGTTACTTCCGGTCTTATGACTGCTAGATTCATGGCCAAAAAGTATGTGTAACGGAGTGCCAGCTTCATTGAAAAGTGGCACTGTTCCCAGTACAGGTACACTGAAATTCCATGGCCCTAAAAAGAATGAACTGTAATATATATGCATAGTAGAATGTCTGAAGTGCCAGACATGTTTCATTCCTTTGCTTAGACATACATCAGCCAAAACACTGTAACTATAATTTAGAACTTAAGGAAGGTTTTCCCATAGCTTCAGTCACAATTTTGTAAACACAATGAGGAGATGTTAGTGAAGTCAAGTACCCAAGGGACCCTTAGTGTCTGTTACCTGCGAGATTGGAGAATTTAGGACCATCCTGGAAAAATATACTACTTTGGTTGGCAGTGTCCAAAACCCTGAATAAATAGAGTCCCTGACTCATAAAGCTCAGTAAGTATAAAACTAAAAGCAACAACTGAAAACACATCCACATATGTAAATTCAAATGTTTTTATTTTCAGCATTTTAATTTTGCCAGACTTTTTCAGCTATTTTTCTCCCCAGGTATGTTCTCACCTTTAGTAAGGCTGTGTTTCACATCCGGCTTTCCCACTACGTGTTTTGGAGTATCCAGAAAATATTGGTCTGTCTCTCTGATCTTTTTGTGAAGCCAACTTTAGGTTTGAGTTAGCTGACACAATTACCTCCAAGGACAGGCAGAAGTATACATGAAATTCTATTTCTCTTAAGGAGAACTAGTTTGTTGACTCAGTCTCTAAATCTACCAGTAAGCATTTAGTGCTGTATTTACTCATGTATGCTGCTAAACTTTCCAGAGATATATCATCTAGCTCTGCATACTAGAGAGCCGAGCCACTTTCCCAGGGAATGGTGGGAGTACTCTTTCTCATATGCATTATGAGTGCTTAGCTGCATTTGGAGCATAGCAGCCAGTCTGTAATAAAAAGGCTGCTACAGAGAAGTCAGTATAACTACCTAAGAGCAGAGAAACGCACATCAATAGTCCTTCCACAGCCCAAGCAACTCTAATCAAACCCACTAAGATACATATAAAAACAACAAAGAACTCAGAAGTCACAAGCATAAGGCACTATACAAGCTAGCTTTGCAATGACAGTAAGCCTACCACATTGGGCTGTATACTATTCAAAACACTTCAAATTTATTTAAGGGACTTGATGAGATAAATGTGTACGACAAGTTTAGATCATCCTGATTAGGAAACCATCACAGTTCCACCATTACAGAGGAAACAAGTGCCTGCAAGTTGTGAATCTCATTCACAGATAAGTGCAAACAGTGGTTTTTTCCTGATCTTGTCTACAGTTGAGGTTTGCACCACTCATAGTGGATCTTCCTCTAATTAGGACTGAAATTATTACAACATAAAGACACAGAACACCTTTTTCAGAGGCTCACTTTATCACTCTCTACAGCTACCTGAAAGTATGTTGTAGGGAGGTGGGGGCTGGTCTTTTCTCCCAAGTAACAAGTGCTGGGACAAGAGGAAATGGCCTCAAGCTGCACCAGGAGAGGTTTAAATTGGATATTAGAAAAAATTTCTTCCCCAAAGGGCGCTCAGGTGTTGGACCAGGCTGCCCAGGGCAGTGGTGGAATCACTGTGCCTGGAAGTGGTCACAAATGGTGTAGATGAGGCTCTCAGTGACATGGTTTAGTGATGGACTTAGCAGTGCTGGGGTAAAGGTTAGACTCGATCTTATAGGTCTTCTCCAGGTACTCTGGATTCTACGATTCTCTCGTTGATTGGTTGATCCTTGGTTCTGTGATTGTTTTATAGTGCTTTCACCAACTTTGGGCTTATTTCATGCTTTTGAAGCTTTGCAGCTACTATGGCTAAAAAGACAAAATGAACAGTTATGCAAGTACAGCCAAGTTCAAAAAGGAACTGAAGACAGGTGTGTGGTCTGAGGCAACACTGCAGCAGTTCAGATGCACTTTCTGTACCAGTGGTCTTGGTGTGTGTGTGAGGAAAACATATTCTTAACATAAGGTATTCCCCACTTCTTTTGTGAAAGCTCAAGTTTGTGCTTCAGTCTCCCAGTTTTGCTTTTTCCCATCTGGCCAAGAGGTTCCAAAATGTGAAGTTGAATCAGACTATGGCAGCCTGAGTCACCCACTTCAAAACTGACCTAGTTACTTCTGCAATTACCTTCCCAATCTCAGAGTAATTATTTCTGTTGTTATTTCTAGATTCTGAGTGAGACAGGCCTGAAAAAGGAAGACATTGCAATGTGGGAAATCAATGAAGCATTCAGTGTTGTGGTGCTGGCCAATATTAAAATGCTGGGTATTGATCCACAAAAAGTAAACATGAATGGAGGTGCTGTCTCTCTTGGACATCCTATAGGGTAAGCAGAGGAGCACTGGCTGTTTTTCCAGACAGAAGCACTGCTTTCTAGCCATACTGCTGCCACACATTCATTCTCAAGTGTAATGGAAGTAGGAAGGGAAACAGAAATTGGCTGTCAAGTACATAGTGACTTAACTCGGGCATTGAGTTTCAGAGTACCTTGGAAAGAGCAGAAGCCCATTTTTCTCTTCACAGTTAGTTATCACCTACTTTTACAAAGAGCTTTCTTGTTACCACAACTGTGTGGATTTATGAAGTATTAAAACCAAATCACCATTAACATGACAGAATAAACCATCAAGTAGTTAATCAAATTTACAGGTAAACTTACGAAAATAGTGAAGGATATGGGTACAGGGACTTGTATTTTTCTTACCTGAGCACAGTGAAATTACAGGTCTTGCAAAGCATTTCTGGCAGTGCTGCAAGCACCTGGGGCAGCAGACAGGGTGGTCTGGGGAATGTTGGTGGGTTGTTTGAGGTTGCGTCCTCTGGTTAGAAGAGACACATTACCTGCTGTGTCCTCAGCAGTTGTAACTTACTTATGACTTGACTTTATCAAATTAGTCCTCCCTAAGAGTGATCATGCTCCACTGTCGAGGTTTGTAAGGAAACCTCTAACTAAATATAGGTATGAAGTAACTGTGTTGTACATCAGGAACAAACAGGAGTACTTCATGGTTCATAAAATGCTCTGGCCACAGCAAGACATAATGACACCTCTGCAATATCAGCTTCTGAGAGAGGAATATGTTTTTGGGGTTTTTTTTGTCTTAAAAGCTAATTTTGTCAGTCTAATGACATAAAATTTAAATATCTGATTTTGTACATTAGGGGGATCAAAGTAGGACGCTGCAGTGTATAAAGCGAGTAAGAAACTGATGTTAATTATTACTATCGGTTTTTGTGGTACATTCATTACCTTCTTTGAAAGAGCTTAGCTACCTGTAGAGCTACTTCATATCATACGGTGGTTTCCTCTTCCAGAAGAAACTTTAGATAAACACACAGTTTTTGTTTGTGTATACATAACAATCTTTCTGGTACAGGTTGAGAAAAATAATCTCTACTGCATCTGAATGGAAGTGAAAGGAGTTCTGTGTATTTTTCCCCTCCAGTGCATCACTTCTATGTTCTGCCAACTGTCCTGCAGGGGTCAAATTAAGAGTTTCCTTTAAATTAAGCTATATGCATTTTTTTTTCTTTTTTTTAGAATGTCTGGAGCCAGAATCGTTGTTCACATGGCCCACACATTGAAACAAGGACAATATGGCCTTGCAGGAATTTGCAATGGTGGAGGAGGTGCTTCTGCAATTCTGATACAGAAACTGTAAGCACAACCAGTGTCAGAAACAAAGCTGTAAATGCTCTCAGATCAAAGCATGAATGGTACCTGTTACATCTTATTCATAAATAAGTGGATGAATTCCATAACTGCTACTCTAAAATTTCTTTAAGCTATCATTCATACAGACAACTGAGCTTTTACATTGAGTCAAAGTAGTAAGTTTTTATATGGTCCAAAAAATATCCAATTACAATAATGTCTTGAGACCTGACAATAAAGAATGTTTGTTAACTGTGGCTCCCTGTCACTGATGTATGGTTTCTCAAGTGCCACTGAAAAGGAATGCTCTTGGTAACTCAGTTTGTGCTGTTACTGCTTTGTGCAGTTTTGTTGCTTGATTTGCTTAACTACTGAGTGATTCTCATGGGAAAAGTAACTTTACTCAAGGGTTGGGTTTCTACCGCCGTGTACCTTGAAGCCAGGTCAAAGAGCCCTGCTGTAACACTCGCTGCCGTGGGGGCAGCAGCAAAGCAAAGTAAGAGAGACAGTGTTGTAAATTACACATGCAAGTACTAGTAAGGGGTGAAGATGCTACTGCTCCATATTTGTTCATATAAACCTCTGTGATGTCAGTTCTCTCAGTTGTTTTCAAATAGAGGCAGACTGGGACTGGAAAAGTACAGTTGCCCTTACTACTGCTTCCCTAGGTGCTCCCCAGCACCTGCTGCACTTGTGACTCCTGAGATGAATTAAGAGTTTGTACTGCAGGTGTGGGGAGACAGAGGAAAATACTGTCCTGGAATGAATTATGTTCAAGATGTCATTGACAGTTCATGCAGTTTCCTCAGCTGGCTTTTTGCCAGAGGGCAAAACTTGACTATTGCCCCAGTATAAAGCCTATTTCCCCTCACCTTTTCTTCAAGAGGGAAATATCAAACACTTCAAAGTTTCTTAGCTGAGATTTAGGACAGCTGCTTTCTTAATTTTCACATGGATTTCAACAGGAAGTCATCTTCACCCACTTACATTCTCCTCCATGAAATAGGGGAATAAACACATTAGTGGGATCTGTTTTTTCCAGGAAGGAATGTAGGAATGTATGTGTGGAAGGAGCAGGGTTTAAATGCTTCATGATAAGAAAACACCTTCATTCATGCTCTGACACCTGCTCTGCTGAAAATTCTGTGCTCTGTGATAGCAGCTTGGAACTGAAGATGTTTTTTTTCCAGTTGAAAGCAAAAGTAAAGTGATAATGCACTTTAGTATCACTAGTTTACCTGAACTGAAAAATACTATAGTGGATAGCGGCTGTCCCATGCACAAACTATGTCAGGTCTCAAATCTTATTTACAAACATCACCTACCAACTGGCAGAAAACTAATATGGATTTTTTATGCTTAAGACAGTTTTCTTTGCTCACCTGCCTGAGCCCCTCTGACAGCTGCTGTTAGACCATAGTGGTTAATACTGAACTCTTTAAAAATGACCGATGAACATGACTTGTCTATAGAGCCTCCTTAGAGCTGCTTCACAGATGTACAAGGTATTAAGCAACACACAACATCGTTATTAAACCAAAAATATTTATTCAAGCTGTAAACGCTATGCAGTATTCAGTTATTGGATGGGTTTAATATAAACATCTACTGCATAATATTGGTTCCTTAGGAATCCTTGTATACTATCTGAACCATTGCCCTGTCGCTGTACAGATCTCTTACGAGAAAACTTGCAACGTTTTAAGACCTCAACAATTTGAGAACAAAGAAGGAAATACCAGTAAAGAAAATCCTGCAGTACTGGTGCAAGGCTAGTGTGGTAATTTTCACCCATGCTAATTATTACTCAGATGTAGGCTGGGTTTCTCCTGGGCCTGTTTGGAAAAGAGTTTGTAGAAAAATTCTACATTGAACAGAAAGAGTAGCTGCCAATTCTTCCATGTCTGGCTGAAAGCACACAGGGGGTTAACAAATGCTAACTCACCAGTACAAATGACAATTAAAAGAACTGATTTTTGC
This sequence comes from Micropsitta finschii, assembly GCA_034783455.1. Classification (NCBI taxonomy): domain Eukaryota; kingdom Metazoa; phylum Chordata; class Aves; order Psittaciformes; family Psittacidae; genus Micropsitta; species Micropsitta finschii. The sequence goes on from JAVHNF010075559.1 coordinate 10,591, forward strand.
AACAGAACACCTCAAAATGCTTGTCTGGCTGTTGCAACAGGTTCAGTGTTCATACACTGGGGTAGGCATAAGGGACTTAACCCAACAGCACAGCACACTGTCTGGAAACAGTTTCTGCACTCAACTGCCACCACTGCAAACAGAGGCTCATCCAAATGAAAGCTTTACCTGGGTAACTGGCTGGGAAGAGCTTCATTAGATGAGAAATATGTTTGGAGGTTTTACTGGCCTTATGTTTAGTTACCGGCATTTTTCTTAACTCATTCAAAGCCTTACAGCATGGGTTTGACAGTTAGGAGGGAGAGAGGATTAGTACAAGCCAGTTTCACCCAAAGATTAAATCCCTTTTGGATTCAATGAGACAACGAGAAGTGGCCTGTGTCTCAGAATAGTGAACTACAAACACCGCCTTTCCCAAACTGTCCACGTGGTTTGGATGGGGAAGTAGAGAATGCAGCAGAACACAGACAACGTGGTATAACAGGAAACATACAACCTTTCGTACAGTACATTTATACAAATTTACAACTTTGCAAATTAAATGGCTCTATAATTACGCAAGTGCTTTTTCAGAAATAAACACAGACCAACTCAATGATATTTACACTTTGCAACCTGCTTCAGGAACAGCATGATTTTGCTATAAAGTGAAACTCCAGTGCACTGAAAGTGCAACTCACCCTTTAGAACTGACTTCTAATGCAAAACCTTAGCAAACACCACCTGGCTTTGAACAGTCACAGCTCAGCTTCTTTATTTTTTCACTCATCATAATGCAAAGACAGCAAGAACTTGTCCACATCCCTGCCTGCTGGGAAAGAATTCGGTAACTTCTTTTTCTGTAGGAGACGAAGAGAACAGTTAGGTTAAGTACTGAGAGCCTAGGGCTACTGAAGAAGCATCCCTTTCTTTCTCAGCCTTCCATCTGTGCTGTAGAGATATATGCACCAAGCTCACACAGGAATAGACATAGGAATGGCTGTATGCTGTCAGGTTAGGAGACAGGAGTAGCTGCATGCTCTGGTTCAGCAGGAGCCAACTCAGGCTTCAGAAGGGCATGGCCTCTGGCTCATCATGTACATAGCAGTAAGTCAGTGTTTCTTAGTATTTCAGGAGTGTGCTCTAAGCCCGGTGAGTTACAAAGCTATACCATGTTTTCTTTTGGATTCTTTGCATATACTACCTTTTCTCAACTCATCTTTGCTATCTGTCATTAAATCCTCAAGTCAAATGCATGGTGCTATGGACTGCAGGGACTGGGAATACATAAAATGTGGATTCCTAGTCCTGATGGTAAATGGGGATGTAAAAATGGCTTGAATTGAATTGAAACTATAGCAAGGCCTAGTTTGAGTTTGTCCTATTTCCTACATTCCACCTGGAAACACAGTTTGAAGTTAAGAATTTAGAAACTCATTTAACAGATTCCATAGGTATGTTCAGTGTCAGCAGGAGTTTACTTGTGGGTATCTGAAGACTGTAATGGAATCACAGAATGGTTTTGACTGGAAGGACCTTAAAGATCACGTGCTTCCAACCCTCAGCCACAGACAGGGACACCTTTCACTAGATCAGGTTGCTCAAGAGGGGCTTGAACACTGGCCTTGAACACTGCCAGGGATGGGGCAGCCACAGCTTCTCTGGGCAACTTGTTTCAGTGTCTTGCCATCCTCACAGTAGCAAACTTCTCAATACTTAACCTAAATCTCCCCTCTTTCAGTTTAAATCCATTCCCCCTTGTCCTGTCACTATATCCCCCTCTAAAAAGACCTTCTCCAGATTTCTTGTAGGCCCCTTTAGGCACTGGAAGCTGCCCTAAGGTCTTCCTGGAGCCTTCTCTTCTACAGATTGAATAAGCCCAATAATCTCAGACTGTGTCAATAGGAAAGGTGCCCCAGCCCTCGGATAATCTTCATGGCCTCCTCTGGACTCACTCAAACAGGTCCACATCTCTCTTGTTTTTGGACTATACTAATCTTAAGAAAACTGTTAGGTCAGAGTAGGCTGAAGAGGCAAAGTTAGTAAATCTGATAAATGTAACTAGAGTATCTGGGATTTGGACTAGCACCTCTGAACCATCTCTTCGTAAATATCTATATAGTTAACTAATGTATGTTTAGAATTAACAAGTAAATGCCAGCACTTGCCTTTATTTTCTTCTTCTTTGATGGTGTTGGAGAGCTTTGAAGGTCTTTCCTAGCTGCAGAACGAGAATTTCTCTCACCCTCATTCAAGTCCTCCAGTTTCCTTTTCTTGACTGCACTCCTTACAGATCGGAACTGCTGGGTGTTGTCCTTCAGGGGGGCTGCAGTGCTAGTCCTCGCAATGGCTGCCCGGGACAGGATCATGAGCGTGTGAGCAGCCATGCTGACACTGTTCTCACTGCCTGTTTCACTGGCCGGGCTGCAGGCAGGCAGGTCTGGTGTAGCAGGAGGCACCATGATTCTAGGGGTGGTGCTGTCCTCGTTGAAGCGCCGACACATTGGTGTCCGCACGCTGTCTGTAGTATCATCTGTGTGCCTGTCCCCGACTCCAGACGGCGTACGGGGGACAGGCAATTCTCCATTCTCAACTGTTTTACTAGTGGGGCTGTGCCACTGAATGTCTTGCAGCATTTCCACACACTGCTTAGTGAATGGGCTTGACAGGCAAAGGCCTTGGCTAGAAACTTTAGCTGGTTCTCGCTTTGGCTCCTTCGAAGACAAAGAAACAGACACGGAGGATTTGCCATTTCCACTCGACAGCGACCCTTGCTTTTTGTTCAGCTCCGGCACTGAAGCAACTGTCTTCTCGTTCCACAAGCTAACACTCTGTTGGCCGTTTGAGAGTTTGGCAGTGTCCTGGCTCTTCTGTTTTTCATCAGTATCCCTTTGTAATTCATTTTCTTTATTTGCTGTAGTCTTGTGGAAGGGATCTAATGGAAGCCCTGCAGCTGCTGCCTTCCTCTCAGGCTGCAGCTCCTTAGCAGATGCGCTTCTGTTGCTACCAACTTCTGCCTTACAGAGAATTCTAGGCAATGTTTTATCTTTCTCTCTCTTTGCCACCTGTGCCTTAGCAGAGGATGATGCAGAGTCAACAGCAAATACAGTATTTTCATTTCTTTCTTTCTGAGATAAACTCTTAGTAGTCTGAATTTGGGTGTTTCCTCCTGGAGTGGGTAGGACGTTATCAAAGCAAAGCACTCTTCTGTGGCTTTCACTTTGTCTTGAACTTGAGCTTGTGCTTTCTACCGGTGCAACTGGTAAGTTCTCCTCCACCTTCCTTCCTAGCTCTGCAGTGATAAGCTTGTCTGAGTTTCCAGTCCTGAAAATGAGATGAAAACACTTCAGCAACATACTTGTTATTACTAGTCAAGTCCGTTTCATCTGGCTGGAAGTGCTCACTTGCCCCTCAAAATACCTGCTTAAAGCTCTCACTATTCTCTAAATGTATTTTATCAACACACAAACACCAGGAGTAAGGGATGACAACCACAGAAAGCTCAGAGAAGGCCAAAAAGGATGACAAGAAAAGTACGAAATAGAGCCTGTACAAAGAACAAGTAGGTAGACAGGGGCTCTTCAGCCTGGAAAGAGAGATGACTGAGAGGAAATGCAACAGAACTCTGAGAAAAAGGCAACTAAAAGGAAACTACTATAACTTCCAGTGGAAGAACATCAAGCAAGAGTAGTACCAGGGTCAAACCAAAACAAGGAGGTTTTGACAGTGAATGTAATTAATTCTGGGAACATTTTACCCTGGGGTACTTGTGGATGCTGGTAGTTCACTTGATTTCAAAACATAAACAAACTGCATTCATGACAGGGTAGTCCATCCCAGAGTCCTGGTTGTGGCTCTGGAAGCCCTTGGAGCTGAAGCTGCCAAGAGACTGCCAGAGTACTCTGGGCAACATCATCATACACATGCCCCTATGCATTGCTGTAGGTGACAGGACACAGAGCAAGACACAAAGTTTTCAGCGGGCATCTGGGCGAGAGCACACAAACTCCCTCAGGCTGGGTCTACACCTGACAACCAGCCACATGAGTGTGCTGTAGTGACGTCAAGAGAAGAATAGTACGAGCTGAGAGAGCAGTAACACTATTACATCTGTGCCCTCTTCCTGCTTACACTGTGTTTCCAAGAAAAGCCTCTTCATATTCATCTCTGCTGGTAAGATAAGTCTGTGCAGATCAGCCTTTATGGTTTGCAAGAGGAAATAGCAAATTAACTTTGGGATTGTAACTCTGGTACCTTTGGGGCAGCAAAGGAAGTACAGGAAGTACAGGTGGGGACAGTCTGTTCTATTTCCGTGAAATTTGAGATGAGGCAGAAAGCGTAGAGAGTAGAAATGAGAAATGACATCGCTTTACACGGAACATTTTATTCTCTTTGCTCTGCAAAACATATGTCTGGAGATTGACTACAATTAACAGAAACCTGAATTACCAAAGTGATATTATCCAAAATCTTGCTTCTGTGGCTTTTTAAAAATCACTAGTTTTTCCAGGCACATATACTGCATACATTGAGATACAGTTTTTTTAATAAGCTGACTTTATTGTTCCTGGCTTTTTCACTTTTTCAACATTTTAACTGAGATCTGAATAGGTAGATTTTTTAAAAGTATGTTTTATTTTTAAACAATAAAAAGATGTTTCACCTCCGATATTTAAACTGAACTTATCTTCTCCTACACTTTTGCTCATTCCAACATTCTCTTAAGTCCATTAACAACAAGGGGAGTTATTACTGAAGCCTTGCCTTCTCTTCTCTCACTTGCCAACAGAAAACTAGTACCTATCCCAACTAGCATTTAAGTGATACTCATCACTTACAAAGTTAGCATGCTGTTCTTCTCACCATCTTTCCTTTGGCTTTTCACTTTAAAGGACCAAGCAGTGCTCTAATCTGCGCAGCTAGAACACACAGCTGCAGATCCCAATCTAACAAGTTCTATGGGCTTTGGGCCAGAGAGCAGTAAAGGCAACGAGGCTGTACTACAAAACCATGGACAATATTCATCCAAAAAGGTGGGGGAAAAAAAAAAAAAAAAAAGGTTTTAGTCGTTAAAATCTCCCAGTAAATGTAACAAGCAATTGCTCCTTGCTTGCACTTTCCTCAAACAGTTTTTATTTGACAATTGAGATAGGAGAAGTAAACACAAAGCCATACAGAATTACCCTAGGAACAGTACCACCAGCATTCTAGCACGTGCTGCACCAGTGTTAGCGAACATCTGTACCAGTGCTCCTAGCAGACAGACAGGAGAAATCAAGGGGGTGCTTGTGCCACTGTTAATAAAAGCTGCTCTCCTCTCCACCAGTACCATTCAAAGCAATTTGTGGCAGGAAGAAGGCAGGTTTGAACAGCTGGCTCTACTGACCTTTGTGTGCGAGAACTTGCGTGGTTCAAAGGCTCAGCTACGCTTGGTACCAGTTTTCCTGGAACAACAGATGAAGTGTTAATAAACCACAATATTCCAAGGAAATCATCTCACAGTGAGTACAATGACATTTCACGCGACAGAGAACCAATAAGGAAAAACCCACGACAGAACTCTGCCTTTTTTTTGCAACTTTGAAGTTTACAGATTAATAGATTAGCAAAGGTCACCAGATAAAGACAGGTAAGAAGATTGCTGCCTACAGCTAACAGGTAAGCCCGGCAAGACAAAACCCAGGACACAAACACATGGCAGGGATTTCCAAGTGGGAAATAACTGCAGGGAACTCTCAGTTATCCATCAGCAAAGCAGAATGCAGAACTAACTATACAACCCCAGCTTTTTAATTTATTTGCATCTTCTTTCCATTTTATGTGTACACCTTCTCTGTTTCAAAAAGGTAGAGGCTAAAGCATAAACTGTCCTTGCAACTCAATTTATTTTCTATTTTCAATTATTTTTCTCTACCCCCTCCCAACACTGAGAAACGAATGGAACTCCAGTCTTGTTTCAATTTCCTATTTAAAGAAGCAAGATGTCAATGAAATGAATATACACAAGCACAAAATATACACAGGCGCCTGAAATGGCAGAGAAAACAGATAGCAGAGTGCATATGCATCCCTTCTATTAAGTATTTTCCTTAATAAATGTTTAGAATTGCTGACTCTTCCAGTAACTTCCTTGTTACTATGTGGCTTGGTTTCAATGGCAGCAGCAACCAACAAGATTAAAAATAATCAGAAATATAAAGAAAATTAAACTTTCAAAACTGCCTTAGAGCCTTGAAACACTACACTGCAAAATAAGCTTGATCCCAAACTGGAATTATTTTATATGCTGGGAGTTCTTTGTAAACTGAGCAGATGCAGTCACTAACTGCAGGTACAGGCCTCTCGCAAAGCCATCCCAACAGTTACCTGGCAGAGCAGCAGTGGTATGCATAAAACTTTATTCCTCAGAACTGACATGTCTTTAGAGCCCCCCCTTTTCTTGCACCCTTCTCAAGAAGGCAAGGCAAGTACCTGTATTAGTCTTGTTTCTTGCTGCAGGAATCTTTTGTGATTTGGGAGGGATGGGTAGTTTTGGAACACTTCTGTTGCACACTGCATTAGACACAGGCATATGTAGAACCTTTAAGAATCAAAATATTCCATTATAATTTATCACAAGATTCCTGATCAGCTCAGTTTTAATTCAGAAAAGTTCTACGATGTGCTACCTGGTGGGCAGGTGCCGAGAACGTATTTCCATTTTGTCCTACTACAGAGAGAGGTATCATTCCCACCATTCCTTGCAGAACAGGCTGCACTGGAGATGCAATTATAATGGCAGAATCTAAAAGATACCAAAGTGTTACAACTGTACAGAAACAAAGAACACTTTAGTGAAAAGAAAAGTTTCAAAACAGGTTTTCTTAAAACAATGCATGCTCAAACCTGTGGAAAGAAAAGCTTTGGCTTTTTAGTGAAACTTCACTGTCCTTACTATACATTACTACTAGAAAAATTAGAGAACATTATATTGAATTCTTTCATTAAAGTCTGTTTTCCTTTATAAGAAATGTTTCAAAATGAACCTTAAAGTATGACAAATCCATGTTAAGGCTAGAACTTTGAATTGGTTTGTAACAAACAGTAACACCAAAAGCTCATTTTGCTGCTTAATAAAAACAAACAACTATTTGCATTCTGCCCTCTACAATTACGACACTCAAAAGTCATTACCAGAATTGTTTCTTTCTTCCAACGTACCCATAACACCCTCTGCTTACAAGCACACAACAAGCTGGCATAGCTTTGTCCCTAGGTATTCATGATATTCCTGGGTGGTAGGAGGTGTTAAACATAGTACACGAAGTTTAGTTAATTAGTGGGTTTGAGATTAATTACTAAAAGAAAAAAAAAAAAACAAACAGCATAATAGACTAATTTGGAATACTGAAGCCAAAGCTCCCTATTTAACTATTTAAATTGCTGTTAAAATAGTTATTTCAGTTATTCTAACAGGTTGTTAGCGTTTGGCTGCCAGACATACAAGAATTGTAAAACAGGGAAACTATTATAGCACATTCACTGAAAAGTGGAAGAAAAATTCCAAAAGTGATGGAAAATTTATTACACATTGTTCTTCAGTTAAATGAGCACTACCAGGAAAACTATCACATGCACAAGAAAAGGCAAACTTGTGTTTCTCCCTCTGTGAAAAAAAAATAAGGTAATAGCTGCTTGAAGAAATCCCCATGACAGAAGATGCCTCTCAGTGCTCCAAGGTCTTGCACATACTGTTGCAGTGGCCTCTGAGCACAACAAAATCACTACACACAGAAATTCAAGATAAATGCAACAAGTTTTTAGTTTTGGAAAGAAATCTAAATGTGTAATCACAGCTGGCTTACAGTTTGTTTGCACATCTTAAAAAGCACTGATTCTTTTTATTGCTGTAGTAATAAAAATGTCTGTACTAGGAGAGATTTTACCTTATGGAAAGAAATAATGTTATACTTTCAGAACATACTGTCTGAATGTAGAAGAGGCTCTTGGAAAACGGAACAAAACAAAACAAGGAAGTAATTTTGGAAGGATCATCTGTATCTAGCCAGTTATCAAAGCTAAATATGGATACCTGTAACACAGCATTCTATTTGCAACAGGAAACTTATTAAAACAAAACAAACAAAAATGGTTTATTTAGCCAAAACAACAAAACCTTTTCTTGTATAAGCTCAAATATGCTTCCTAAATTTATCACTAAAATTGTAACAAGGCTACTTCTTTCAAAGCAGCCTGGTCAATGACTCTTTGTAGTTTTTATTTCATTTTTAGTAGCAACTACTATACTCACAAGGTACATAACTCCTGGATACTTTCAAGGGGCAGATTCAGCAGTGTTTAAAAAAATGGTTCACTTTTCACACAAAAAAAGGAATAAAACCACTATATAAACGCCACATTTTCATTTTCTAACAATGAGGTTACCTTGTGCGAAGTTTGAGGAAACAGCCTGGTTTGCTGCAAAGGTACTGCTGGATCTAGGAGGAGTCCGTAACTGTTGTACTGCTGGAGCTTGGGCAGCAAGTGGCATAGAATTGCCAGGCAATACGACTACATTTGATGGTGTTACCACTGTGCCCAAGGCAGCTGGATCAGTCACACAGGTGGCTATATAAAGGTTGTTTGAATTCCCAAAAGCTGTGCTTGTTGCTGGCATCAACTGTATAAATCCCCCTTCCTTGGAAAGGTTAGTTGTACCTGCAACTGAAAAAATAGTGCAGTCTTCATTCTGAGTGTTGACTGAGGTGACCACAGGATCCTTAGGTCTAAGCACAAGAAGATTCTGCTCTGCCAAATCTGAATCCACATTTTTTTCAGTGTCTTCTGAAGTCAGACATTTGGACAGGCCTGCAGTTTTGTTTGGGGATTTGGCTGGAGAAGACAATATAATAGTTGGCAAATTTTCTCCTGTGATGCTGGAAACAGCATTATTTAACTCTGTGTCAGATGAAATAAATGGGTCATCACTGATAATAATCTTGAGGGACATTATATTAGAAGGCTCAACATCCATTGGTTGACTACTAGAAGATACACCGCTTATACTTTTGGCCTCAGTACCTGACTCATCTGTTGAGGATGCAGTTTCTGGGAGAGGAGAGTGGCATATTTCAAATGTAGTAAGAGTATTTTCACTGGGTACTACAGAAATTTCTGTACATGCATCATCACCAGAAGAGAAATATACATTATCAGCATCTATTTTTGTAGAAGATGAAGGTTCTTGCACTTCCCCTTGTGTCCCCTCCAAGCTTGACAGTCCTGAAGGGAAGTTTAAATATTTCTTACAAGGCTTATCAAGTGTATGCTGATCATTTGAGCAAGTTTTGTTAGAGGTATCAACAACTTCAAGCTGCAGCTCTGCTTTCTCAAGATCCGAAACCTTCACTGCAGCTCTTGCAGCACAGTCTGACTGCGTACTCTGTTCTTGATGGACAGAGTTCTCCTGTAAAATACCAGGTAAGGCAGCTGTACCATTTGTTGTGTCCTGTTCTTTTCTTGCATCTGCTGATGGGCTAGAAATTGAGGAATTGGTTTTTCTCAGCAGTACGCTGTGGCCAGGGCTCCCATTAGAAGGGCTTTCAGTAAGTGTTTTTTCAGATAGTGATGTATCTGGTGATAAGTGTCATTTACTTCCAGAAAGTGTTCTGTTTTCACTGGCTGTACTTCCCTCTGCCAATGAAATCAAAGAAATCTGTGGACTACCAGAATTAACATATTCTAAATTAGGAGTACTTTCAGCACTATGACTTAATGGTCCTTTTCCAATTTCCATGGCTCTTTCACTTTCAGATACTAATGCAGGCAACTCTTTTTTATCATAAGAATCTCCACAGCATTCATTACATTCACTATCAGAACTCTGTCTCTTGTCAGGTTCACTCAAACCAGGCACAGAGTCAAAAGCGATTTCAAGCTCTCCAATATGTTCAGGGGTAATGGTTTTAAGTGCTTCAGCCTGCTTCCTTGGTCTACAATTCGTATGCAGCTGGTCACTAATTGTACTTTTCTTAGCTGTATCATCATCATTAATGCTGGTCTTTAAGGCACATGATGCTTCTCCTAACTGAAAATCTTTACAGGATAGAGTTTCTCTAGAATTATCACCTGTAAAACAAAGAATAAATTAGTTCCATAATTATCAAATAGATGATCCTTTTGCAGTGTTTTAGAAGCAACTTAGTTTCACGTGAAACAGTTTTTCATTGAACTGGTAAGTGGGAATAATGCTACTCATCTTTACTTCCAAGCTAAGCAGAAAGTATATGAAATGGATAGCTATGTACATTAGGCAATCTGGCAAATCAGTCTGTACATAAGTAGTAAGCTTACAAATAACAAGCAAATCGCTTAAGTCAATAAATCAGATTTCCAGAAGCAAAAGACCTTTAGGCTCTATTTCCCACAGGCTTTTGCTGAATAGTTGCTATTGATGGACAGTTCCTAAGAATGGGGTAAACACACTAAATGCACCTTTTGTCCAGAGCAAGTATCTTTTTGTGTATTAATTAACCAATACATTGCAGAATAAAGATTAATATGGTTGGATGTAAAATATTAACTTTATGTGTTCCACAATGAATATTGCAAAGCATCTCTGTTTTGAATGAGAAAACAGATTTGCAGGTATTTTGATTTCATTTAGGAGCTTATCAAGTACAACTTTTAAGTACACTGATGGATTACTGTTAAATTTGACAAACATTCTAACAGAATAGGTGTATCCACATGCTCATGCAATGTACAAGTCAGATTGCATATTTCCACTGAAAACAAAAAACTTTTGAAATGTACTAGTTGTCTGAAAATATTTTCATAATGAAAAGAAGCTAGAAAAAGATCTTAAAGGAAAAAATAACCAAAACCCAAACCAAACTAAAACACAACAACCTACATATACTAGAGTCTTCTGTTCCTAAAGAACTTTCAAGTGTTTCCAGGTTATCCTCATCCACCAGTATTCCATTTTCTACTCCACTCTGACCAGAAATACCAACAGGTAAATTCTTATTTACTTTGCTCTTTCCTATTTTAAAAAGAAAGCAATAAGAATGATTAAATACAAACTTTACACACAAATACAATTATTACATTTTAAATGAAGCATGGAGATTTCATATTCAAGAAATGCAATCCTGAACTCAGAGAACCATTTGTCTATATTCATTACAAATCCAGAAATAGCACTAAAAAGTCTTTACTTTTTTATGTGAGGATATACCCCTGATCAGATAGACAGAAAAAATTTAGAACATAGAAGACCAAGTATGAACTATCATCCTTCAGACCAGAAGAGTCTAAAGCAACATCAATAAACAATCACTGAACCAGCACAAACCCAGAATCTCAGCCACAAGAAAATGCTGTACTTTACAGTCATGTATAAATACAAAAATCTGATTCTGAACTGCAGATGCCCTACAGTCCATTCCTGTTGCAAAAGAGGCATGCTTAACTACCTTTGCTTCTTCAAGCAATACCTGGAGAAACTCATCATTCATGATGCTTTATATTAATGGTACAATTGAGTATAATATGTCCTACCATAATCAAACAAGTCAAAGAGTGCCTGAAAAGCTGGATCGGATTCTGTCTGCTCTAGAATGTCCTGTATAGCTTCTTCTGACATATGGATTTCACCCTGAGAAAAGACAAGACATAAAAAACTGTTAGACACCTACTTCTGTAACTTAAACAGAAAACAGACATGAACAGTTTTCTTTTCAGATTGCTTTTAGTTCTATTACTTCTGCTCAGCACTGAAACATAAAAACTAATGCTGGAAATATTACAGCCACAAATTTAACATCTGTTGAACAAAATATTAGTGACTTAGTTTATGAAATAAAGTCCCCCAAACATCTTCATCAGACATTACACTCTGCACATGCACACTGGAGTGTTCTC
>JAVHNF010075563.1:20156-34561 GCA_034783455.1 Micropsitta finschii
GTTTCAATTGGATTCAAACATCCTCCTGGGAAGGACAAGTTGCTATAATCCTGAATTTATAACATTGCAACCCACAACAGTGTGACAATGATTGCTGTAACATCACCTTTGGGGAATAAAAATGCAAACATATTTCAATCATTCTGTTTAGATTTTAGAAAGGGATTAAGGATGAGAAATATGGAAATATCTAGATGTCTCTGACAATAGTACAACCGGTATTTGATCAGCAATATTAGTCTAAGGCTCAAATTCTGATGAATTAAAAAACTGCCTTCAAAATGGTTCTGAAATAGATGCATAACTAGGTCCTGAATCAGGTGTTATTTATAGGAAGACTGACTGTCTCAGCCTTGGCAAGCTCATTTGCTTTGCCTATGAGAGTGTCAGGAGGGAGGCCAGAAGAAAATCAGAAGCTTCAGGTCTGCCTCCACTGTCATTCTCCAGACTTACTTCCACAGCAGTTGCCAAACCCAGAAGAATACTCCGGGTATGTAGACTTTAAATTGTTTGAAGATCCAAGCCACAAGTACAGTTACATCAGTATAATGAACACTGGTGACACAGTTGTCCAATAATCCATATTCTATGCAAGGATTTCCCCCCTTTATGGTTTGTTTTGTACCCAAGGAAAAATGGAGCTGTGATGCCTCCTACTGGCTTTGTTTGTATCTCTTAGTCTGCTTTTCTGTGTCTCAGGAAAGTTGCCCTTAGATCTTTGAAATATTAGTGCTGATGTAATGATGGTAAAGGCAGACTCAGATAAGGTCTCTGATATGAAGACGAGGAGCTATTTAAATTTAAAATGAACTGAAAGAGACGAAAGCAGTAAGTGACTCACAAATACATGTTCAAAAGGAGCCATGCATGCATTTTACCTTACAATTCTGCTTTCCGAATGGATAAGGATTTTTTTCTGACAGGTTATTTCATCTGATGTTATAAGAAAATGAAACTTGCTTTTTACAGTGACGTTACTCTGACACACCCCAAAGATCCTTTGCTTCAAATGTTGATCTGCTTCAAAACTAACAAAGCACAGTCACAAGAAAAAATAATTTTTTCTGATGTTACCTCTCTTCCACAGTCTGTAAATTGTACCAGACATTACTTTAAATTGCTCTTGGGATAAAGAGCCTGATAAGTCATTATGTTTGTAGCAAGAATTTATGTTTCAGTTCTACCACATATATCTAGTCTTCTCATGCAATCTAGAGAGGATGCTATAAATCAACATATTAAAAATATTTAATTAAATAGGTTTTTATTACTTAGAAAAAAAATCAGTGTTACTTTGGTTGTTAAAATTACAGCTCTAAATAAAGGGATTGATCTAATAATTGCATCAGCACTGTTGATCTGTCACATACTGGATCTTGATAGAGCTTTCTCTTTGGCCACAAGGTTAGACAGGAGTATCCCTGAGTAAACTCCACACGAGTTTTCAGAGTTTCCAGAAAACTCCATGCATGATCACTGATTTGGGATTACTAGGCATATTCTTGGACTACGCATTCTCAGCCCAGCAGTGATCCAGCATTCTGTCTTGATCCAGCGTGCTCTGTCCTCAACAGCTCCACATGCTCTTCTCTTTGCAAATGCTCTCCTCAAAGATAATTTTAATTCAGATGAACTTACTTAATGCAGGTCAGTAAGTTATCATTATTTTTAACCTTGGTCTATTTATCCCTGAGGAAAACACAAGAAAGCCATTATAGACAACACAAATGTATTTAGACAAATATGTACCGTGAAATAGTAAGTATATAGGAACCATATAAAAAGGTTTAAGTGGGGACTCAGAGATTTTAAATCATTGTAACCCTAAAAATCAGAAGTACTATGTAATATATTTTTGCAGGTAGTTCGAAGGAAGCACAGTGGTGCTGGACAGGAAGGTTCAGAACACACAGCAAGCAGCTTTCACACCTACCAGCCACCACGCAGAAGGAAATAACTTGTTTTGGGAACTTGAAATGCACAAAAAATGTAAAGGGGAACTAGTAAGGGAAATCAAAGCACAGATGTAGAAGTGATTATAATACTCTTTGTCTGAGCTGATAAAATGAATGAAAAAGCTATTAATTCATAATCTAGTTTCTTGAACCCATTCAAACTTTGGTCACAAATGCTAGGCAGAATCTGAAAAAGTTTCTAGGCCAGAAAGAAAAAAGACAAAACCCAGGATTAAACAAGTATAAAATACCCACAATATTTGGTTCTGAACTTTATCCGAAGTTTCTCCCAGGGTCTGATTCCAACTTTTGTGAAGAGCTGACTTTTATTATAGCTAATATTTCTTCAGGAACACAATAAATTATTTGACAGTTTGAAGAGTCTAGGCAAGCAAAGGTGAAGTGACTCATAGGCTAACTAGCTCATCTGTCTACAACACAAAGGATATTTTTCTCATGGAACATCCCTGCTTGCAATTGAACAGATGCCCTGCATTTACAGTCATTATTCACACCCATGTTGTCTGAGGACAACATCAATATCAGATACTGCCACAAATGGAAATGAATTCAGAGATGTGTGAAAAGCCAAGTCTTTTATTTAAGAAAATGGGCAAAAATATTTTAAAATGTGTGTATGAAACAGAAAGTACATAGAGGTCCTTTAACAGACTCATCAAGTTATTCCTCTTTTTTTCAGCTATGGTTTTGTCACTGTGAATACTTGTATCATCTTAGCCCTCCTCTTAGCCTGTAAGGTCAAGTTAGTTGATAAGGTATTCTGAACGGAAGTTACTTTGAATTAACATTTTATAGCACCTGTTAAAATGGTTCCTTGATTTTAATAGCAGATTCTGGGCACTCTGTCAACAGAAATAATTTATACCACTATTAAACACAACCCAGAAAATTACTCCAGTTTCTTGTAGTTTGAGTTTAGTTTTACATAGAGCACACATTATGTTGCATATTGGTAAAGTTTCTGGCTAGCTGCTGTCTAGAATGAATTGTATTAAGAAATGTATTGCATTACACCACACATATTGTGTTAATAAACATATAGAATAAGCATTGCCTTTTATATTTTTTTAGCATTATATAGAAGAGTTTAGTGTAGTTCTCATATCACCAGTATAATTATGATATTTAAGTTATTGATGCCATTTGTCTCTCACTTTTTGCCAAAACCCACATAATTCTATATTTTATAAAAAACTTATGAAAAATATTACTTGCATACTTGAGGGCACATGGTTTTGGAAGCATTACTTTAATCTCCAGGATGTTATTTATTAAAAATGGATTTTTCTGCCTTAAGTAGATACCTGAAAGAAAGGAGCTTCCTATAAATACTGGATATAGAAATGTCCTTACAGTAACAACTGCCAAAGCTCCATCTTAAGCAATAAAAATAAAGTTTACCTTTTCTTAATGATATTTTTCCCTTCCCTAATTGTTTACTAAATGCAGCTGTTAACAGCATAATCAAGTGTGCCCCTCATTTACTTCTATAAATATCCATGTTCTTCCCTGTAGAATGCCACCAGAATTACACCAGATGTGAGTCTGACATGATGCCCTTTAAATGCAGATTGTACAGTTTAAGTAAGTCTGATCCTCCAAAACCTATCCACTCCCTTCACTTTTGTTCACTCCAGCTAATGCCATTGAAGTCAATGGAACTTAAATGCACATACATCTTTGGAAGGTTAAACAAACAGACAATAATAGGTAATAATAGACAAATAGAATGACCAATGACTGGTGCTCAGAAAAGTGAATTAGGGACAGTAGAATTAGTTTGCTGAAAAAGTTAAATTGCCCATTATCCAGGCACACCTGGTAAGTATAAAAATGCCAAAGGTCTAATGCACTACTGTGTTACACCAGGTTTACATCAGGGAAACCCTATATGCCTGAGTAGTGGACTTTATAGGCTCAAGGGGCTAAGGATCAAATTCCAAACCTCTGGAGCCCCTCCTTTCCCAACCATTTTAATGTATTTAGTGATTTATTTCCTATTTTTGTGTCCAGCCACCTTTGCAGTCATCCCTAACACCTAAAAAGAATTCAAATCTCATTTAATCAAAAGGGAAATGAATCTTAAGCTTCCAGTTTCTGCTGCTCAGATGACCTTTAATAGGTGCTGAAAAACCGGAGTAGGAGAGAGAGACCAGTTCCTCCTTCCACAGGAGAAGAGGAAGTCCTGCCACACTCCTAAAAGAGTATAGACAGGTATCTTAGGAAGATTGGTTTCAGCTTGTGAACCCTTTGTGACCAGAGATGTTTCATGGCTGTGGCATTCAGACATCAGAAGATGTGGGACTTAAAAGTTAAACCTTTATTTCAGTTTTTCCTACTGATGCCTATGTGCATCCCATAGTTTCTCTTCTTTCAGCCTCCCAGTTGCGGTGTGCCCTATCCCTGAAGTGCCCCACCTTTGGACTTCACCTGGAGTGTAAGAGCATTATCTAGCTATACCTGTGCCATTCTATTGAATTTGTCAAACACATTTTCAGTGGTCTGATACTGGTGAATTCCTGAATGCTCTACAGAAATTTTCTCTTTTGGAAATTGGGATCATTCCCCAGAACTGCTAATCCCTTTAATACCTAATTATTTTCTAGGACAGGTCAGACCTACATATTTTATAGGAAAGGAAAAAAAAAAAAAAAAAAGTCATTTTATGGCATTAAATGCATCAAATATACAGTGACTTGTAGCCTTGCTCCTTCTTTCTTCTTCATTTTGATATTCAGAGTTTCCTCATTCTCCCTCTAGGTAATTCCTGTCACAAACAAAATTATTGTTCAGTAGTGATATAGCTACAGTCTGCCAATGTGTAGCAAAATGTCACTGACTGCAGTTGCTGTTTCATGGAGTCTTTCCCAAGGCTATGGATCTGGCAAGCCTAACTAATCTAAATCTTATTTCAGTTGTTGCCCCATTCCACTTAACAGAGGTAATGTTTGCTGGTCTGAGTTCACCGTTTTACATTTTATAGCCCTGTGAGCAGCTTTTCAAAGCTTTTATCAAGTATAGTCCTCCAATGTGTGTATGTCCCTTTAGAAACCATTTCTCTGACACATAGCCTTATCCAAGATTTTGTATTGCCCCATAATGAAAGAGAACATGGAAAGAGATTTGGGACTGAGTTTGCTTAGCTAACATACAAAAGTGATTTGGCAGCTGGGGCACCATGGGGAAGGGTGGAGGCAGGAATAAACACTGTCTGGTTCATAATGAATGTTTTTAAAACCCTCACAAGCCTAGGTACCTACTGACAAGCCCAGCAACTGATGTATCTTATTATGAAAATGTTTCCTTTCCCCTTCTTCCCCCCAGGATCTATTTTTGAGCATCCACCGGTAATATTGCAAGTAATCAATGGCAGTTAGTCTTATCAGGTCACAACAAAATAAGTTATATTTTGCAATATAAATTACTGTTTAAATGTTATTAAGTAGCATTAGCTCTATGGTAACAAGCAATGGCACATTCTGTACAAACAGATAAGCTTGCTCTTCCTACGCCAGTATCTGGGATGCTGTGCTGAGTTTGTTCTCAGAGGGAGAAGGATATGATTACTGAGATAAAATGAAATCGCACGTTACAGTCATTAGAGGGAAGAAGAAGGGAGAATGTTAAATGTATTTAAACTGCAGGAGGTTAAAACAGTGTGTGCCAAAAAAATCTCTGAACATGTCGGGATTAATAACAGCTGGAAGCAGGAGCAGAGATGACTATCCATTCCTAATGCATGGTTCAGCATTTAAGATGCCAGGATGCTGAGCTTATCTATGATTTATCAAGCTTTTCTATCCAAGCACCCCTTCCACACAATAGGTATCACTGGTGATAAAGGTGGTACACAAATGCTAAACAATAAATTAATTTCTTAGCTCTGATGTAGCTGAGTAGAAACATTTCAATACCCTGGATTATGCCTCCAAAATCTTGAGGAATAACCAAAGTGTAGCAGTTAAGGATAAATCAATCAAAAGAAATCCAAATTAAATGCTCAAGAGGGGCACACTCTTAATGAAATAAAAATCTAAAATCAGTCTCAGTAATGTGAGAGAACAAGAAACTCACAACAAACACATGGGTTTCAAATAATAACATAATGCTTTTGAACAAAACCTCCTGCAATAAGATCAGTGAGCAAGTCCTTTAGATACATGAGGTGTGTAAAATCTGAGGGAAATAGCATGTGAGCGACACTGACTGCATTTCAAGTTGCATTTGAAGTCAGGACCTTCAGCACTAAAATGCAGATGTATCCCACTCCAAATAGTCAAATTCAGAATGATGGTATATTTTCGTCTTTTGACAGCCAGCAGGTCCACTTCTTTGATGGTGATTATACAACTCTTGTATGGGTAAAGCAGCCTATTCCAAGCATTTAAAAGCCTCCAGTGTTATGGTAATGAGCAAAGTTTTATGATAAATGCTTGCTTGGATTATGAATTCTAAAAGCATGAACTGAAAGGAATACTATCCATAGCTAGTATTTATTAACATCTTTTAATGGCTGTATGCAGAAGGGGATGAAACCTTTCATTTTCTGCCAGACTTCTTGAATCTTCCTACTATCAATTGCACTATGAGTGTCAGTGCAGCAGCTACTTGCACTATCATTGTCTGGAAGTAGGAAGCAGGGCTATTAGTTTCTGCTAGCATAATATTAGTCCATTTAATTAATAATATTTTCTACATAAAAATCCCAATTATTTTGATATTACATGTATTCTACAACAGAAAGCCTGAGTCACAGACTAGCAAAACATCTTGCTCTGAGATTAGGTAATTTGCTCAGATACAGCACCGTAAAGTCTGACCCACTCTATGGTCCTTGTAGGAACTTAAACTAACACTGTGCAGGAGACAGCCTTAACCAGAGTCTAAGCCTACAATTTAGTTTAAACCCAGACAAATCTCCAAATTCTACCCTACCACATGCATTAATAAATGCCATAAAAATAGCAAAGATGATAAATACAATACAGTTTGTAACCTAAATGCTTAGTTTTATGAGGAAAGACACGGTGTTAATCTATGTGCATAATCACAGTGTTATGCCAACTGTGCATGGGCCAAGCAGTCATCAGTCTTTAATTTGTATGATGTAGTGATGCAAGACTTTCTATCTTTTCTGCAGCTGATCATTCATGTTAGATCTAATGGGAGCTATATATGTTTACCTTTGTGAGAATAAACCCTGCAAATTATTTTGGAATAAAAGCAGTGAAAGAGCAATGAATTTTTCCCACAAGACAAGCCAGATACAGTTTTCCTTCAAACCAAATCACATTTTGTAATGAAGCACAACTCAAAGACAGAATCAGCAGAAAATTAGTCATAAAACTGGGACTGAAACTGTGACTAATTAACAGCTGGATGGAGGGCAGCTGATCATATGGGTTTGCCATCAGGATGCCACTGTCTCAGTGGAAACTGGGTGGGAAGGGAAGACTGGGTGACAGATTTGACTTATAGGGTGCTACTGGAGATGCTTGGCAGTTCCAAATGAAGCCCGCACACTACAGTGTTTAAGGGTTGGCTGTTACTTCAAAACCAGAGGGAGGTCTCTGGTTGATGGTGGGCTTGGGCTGCTTTTAGTGGGAAGGTTTAACAGGGAGCTGCTGTAGACCAGGACTTGTGGTTTGTACACTAAAACTGTTCTGGGACTGAGTGAGGAGTCTGGAAGAGCTGCTGACTGGTGAAAAGTTTAGACAGGTCTCAATTTCTGGCACATCACAGTTTCCGGCACAGATGGCATGTGCTGGGGACAAGGCAACAACACTCTAAACACAGCATGCAATAAGAACAGCAGTGGCTACAGAAAGTCAGTTCCTCTCTTGCATGGGACACCTGGAAACTGGATTCATTAGAGTCTTTAATGAAACTGTTTATATGTCCAGAGGGTGTGCCTGTGGATGCTCACGATGCTGTGAGAAACGCAATGTCACTTTAGTATAACTTCTTGCAAGGGTCTTCTGTTTTCCTTTGCATGATCAAAGAACTTTCCTGGATTTATTATTTTGCATCCTAAAATAAGTAAGCTGTGCTGCTTCAGAGAGTGGGCTGGGAGGCTGGCATTTCCTCAGTCAGTCCTATCACCCATTGTCCCAGTGTGACATAAATAAGAAAAGGTCAAATAAAAATCTGATTATAGGACTTCAAGCTATGCCCAGGAGGGGAAAAAGAGAAAACAGGAAAGATACAATAGCATTTGCTGTCACTGTGTCATTTTTAGCCAGGTCAAGGCAAAAAATCTTGCTTCTTACCTTGGTAAAACATTAGCAATAGGTCAGGAGTCAGCTGCTTCACTTATCAGCACCAGGAGCTTAAATGTCAATGATTAAATGTTTCCATGGAGATCCCCTGAGCTTCACTAATGTGGGCACATTATTTACACCCACACTCTGCCAGAGAAATGATAATGACAGCGCGTTTTGTTGTGTCCCAGCATATCTGAAGCAAGCGGTGCAGCTGAACTCTGAAACAGCATCTCAGAACAGAGAGCCAGATATCAGGGATGCAGGAGGCACCTGTTCATCTGATTTTGGGAAATGGCTCTTGCTGGAAAGAAGCAGCCAGCATTTTCAGCATTACATTCTGGACAGATGACTCCAGTGCAGGGGAGCTGTCACAGCTGCTCAGTATTAACAAATGAATTCTTGCAGGAGGCTGCACTGGGTAGTACATCAACTGTGTGACCTACATAGATTGTGCACAGTTTAGTTGTTAATTTATTTCAGCTGGGGAAAGAGCAGATAAATTCAGGATCAGAGGAGTAGGAATATCTTGTTTGTTCCAAATTAGTTCAGCCTGGTTCAAGCCGATTATCTCACAAGGAAGTCACTCCGGAGTGACTTTCTCCATTAGTATTAATCACTGAGGTGTGAAAATTATCTGTGCTATTTTGATGAATACTTCATCTGCCATTTAAATAAACTCTTTTTCATTCCTTTCCACAAAGACGATGCTATTGGAAGTGAATTTTGATGTCATGTACACAACACATGTGTAACATGTCCCTGAATATTTACTTTCCATTTATGGTGATGTGAAAAAGATTCTTTTAGGCAAAACAGAAGGAAGTGCCATGGGACATGTTACAGCATTTTCTGCAGCCTGAGCAGCTGCATATGGATGGCTGCTGAAATATTTTGGTAGGTAATCTAATCTAATCTGATAGAATGCACAACTATATATTTTAAAGCAGTACAGGCACATTTACTGATAACCAATAATAAACTGTACACTGTTTCCATTAAAGAAAGCATATTGAAATCAGCTTTAGACACTGCCTGTTGCATAGATAAGGTAGGTTCTTCCATGGGCAGTCTTTTTATCCTCCTGAGATGCAAAAATCACTGGAGGAAACAATTTGCAAATTTATATGATGGAAATGTCTGAAGTTTATATCAAGTCAGGTCAAATATACCATGAGCAACTTGGATTCCCGTATCCTCCACCAGCACTGTTTTTCACATAAAATGGCTCAGCCCTAAAGTCACAGAGACTTCTTCCAGTCCTCTGGGCTTATACCATGGGGCATACAGCTGGTTTTGCTATAGGTTCAATGGAGACTAGATAAAAAGCTTCTCCCTTCCTTCCCAGACACTATCCCCAAGCACTAGAGGAAGCAGAGGTTTGGTCTTTGGGGAGAGCAGATAGGGATTTCTAGCTCAGTGTAGGTAGGCCTGGAGAAGAGAGCAGGACCTGCTGGAGCACTAGAAGCTGGCAGACACGTGTCCTGAATGCTGGATGCTCAGCAAGGCTCCAGTGTGCTGAGTTTCCCCTTGATTAGAAAAAAGGCTGAATCTAGACCTGCCTCTTTACTGAACAGCTGGGTTAACAGCCATGCTTTTGCAATATTATTCCTGGAAGTACCTCTCTGTATGATGGCATTTCTGGGAAGGTAGCACAGCACAGCACTAGTAACTCTGAGTGTACAGCTAAAATTAAATCCATCCTGGAAGTGTGACTGATCTGTAGGAAGGTGCAAAAATCTTCCATGTATTAAATGTGTTAAAGCTATTTGTTTATCATTTTGAAGAAGAGAAGGACTGCTTGTGAGGATAGTCTTCTGGATGTAGTAAGGACTGTATGATCAAATTCATTAAAAAACAGACTTTGATTGTTGCTGATCATGCTTCAAACATGCTATGATTTGAACAAATGCAAGACAGAAAAAAAACATAATTAGGTTCACAGTGAATTTAAGAAGAGGATTATTCTTTTATCAGTGATGCTAATGAACATACCAGCAGCAAAGTGGATTTTTGATGTGGGCACTACCCTTGGCATCAAAAATGATGACAAGCTTGAAAAAGATCTGGGTTATTAAACATTGGAAAAAAAACAACAAACCTGCAGCAATTGGAATCTCTGAATACTTTAGATAGGAAGCTGAGCTGATTGCTTCTCAGTCACTAGTCTTATTCTGGTTCAAGCTAGGAAAAAGAGAAAGTCGCCACAGTTTCATGGCTGTAAATAGGTGTAGTTTTCTCAGCCTAGATGTTAGTGGGCCACTGTCCACAAGTAAAAAAGAGATATTAGTAGTTACAAATTATCACATATGGCTGAAGTCTCTGTAGAGAGGTGGCTGGCTGTATGGGCGAGAACCCAATGAATCTACGAGGTACAAATATAGGTGATAGAAACCTTGTTCAGCAGATTGGGGAAATCTACATCATTGTTTCCCAAGTTATTCTTCTTCAGAGGGCCTTGGCTCTTTTCACCTCAGTTGAATCTGATCCAGCTGACTAGGCAGTTCACATGTGCTTGTTAATGGGATCTGCAGAAACCCAGAACTGGAGCAAGGAAACGTTTAAGCTATCTGCAATCCACTAACTTTTGATGCATCCTGGTTGGAGGTCAGTCATGTCATATAAGCAGAGACCACACATGGGGTCCATTCAGAATTAGTTCGCATCCAGCTGGGTAATTAGCTTAAAGCTATTAAATAATGCTGCTTAATGTACTCTGATGTGCCTGTCAGATGTACCACATCCCCGGAATCAGGAGTGCTGAATGTGAGGAAGTGTGTCTTTCCACAGGTCCCCTGCTTGACTTCCCTGACCCTGCACTCCCACTAACACCTTTATATAATAGTCATGACCATCAGTGGTGTGAAAAACATATCTAACTTGTATAAACATTACAGACAAAGCATCAAGTGCAGCAGCAAACAAAAAGAAAGAGATGTGGCTAAGAAATTTGAGGCTTAGGGACCAAATTCCAAGGTCTCGACCACATCCTGTGGTGCAAGGTCCCTGACCAGGCCACAGGATGTGGCTTTGCACAGAGTGCAGGAGGTAATCCTGCTTCATCCTCCCCCCAGGCCAATGGTTAAACAGTCTTCCAGGGATGGACTTACTTGCTTGAAGACCATCAGTCCACTTCACTCATCACTCAGATGAATCGTTTAACTACCAAGTAGCAAGATTTCCCAGAGCTGATCTGTCATTTTTCACTAACGTCCAATATTGGTACCATTATTTTGACTTTCTCCCCACTTCAAAAATATAAATATATGTAACAAAGAGTTAGAGAGGCATGTCTGATACTCATTTTAAATCTAGACATCCAACAGAAAACGATTGCCATGTATGTCTTAAAAAAGAACACTCCATTCTTTTTTTAAGAGCATAGAAGAATATAATGTAAACACCTGTATTTTTTTCTTCTACAAAGAAAAAGTAAAACACAAAGACAATATCTTGCACTGTGACTCAAGCTTTAACATCTTTTTCGCTTATTCATATTTTTTTTACACTGCTGCTTGCTTTTTCTATAAGTACCATGTACCCTTTTAGAGAGCCATAGGAATCACTCCAAATTTTCAGTGCAATATTTTATATCACATTTTGCTTTATATTATATTTCTGTCAATATGGCAGGTTTTATTGCTGCGCCATGTTGTAACCTGAGCTGTGAAGAACAGCCTACTTGCTTTAGATGTCTAGCGTGGAAAGAAGGATTTTAACTATTGATCCTTGTCAGGACGCACAGGAAAACCTAACACTTCAAACAAACCACAAACCACAGAGAAAAATCTTTAAAACTTTTTGCTACAGCTACCTAACACATTGATGTTTTAACTCTGTGATTCGAATTAAGTATTCTCTTTGATCTGAATCAGTGTTGGTATTTCATTGCTGCACTAAAATAAAATCTGTCCTAATTTCTTGCTGGATAAATGTGAAATAAAATGATGCTGAGTAGCACTACCTTTTGGCTGCAATATGCTTTTCAGAGTGCCTGGAATAACACAACACAAGACCATTAATAAACATGCAACTTCTGTTCTTCAGACCTTCCCAATTCAAGACCTTCCCTATTCAGTGTTTCACATTTACAGCAGAGGGAACTAGGAGGCAATGCACCCAAGGCTTCTACCCACAAGAATAAATAGCTTTCTGTGCTTCCCTTTTCCTCATACCCACATGGTGTTTCTGCTTGTTCTTACATCGAGTGAAATGCTGTATTTTGCAGCAGCCTATGCAGGAGAGCTGTGCTGACTTTCAAAGTATACATGAGCTAGGACAGATCTCCAGGGCTAGTCTGTGTCTTCTGAATCACTCAGGAATACAAGACAGACGGTAGGAGGCTGAAGCAGACAGTCTATAACACCCTGTATAAAGAAATTCATGTGTAGTAACGCGCTCCCTGCTTTAATTACTAGTGCTACAGCATAGTAAGAGGTGAAGAGGCAATTTGTTTGAATTCTGTGAAAAATGCATAGTCTCTGTCCGCAGTTTATTTTCTTTAGAGTGTGTCCATACAGATAAGTGCAAGTAGACCCAGTTCCTGGATGGAATTGCCACAGTCATGTCTGGGTGATGCTGTGCCTGAATAAACTGGAACGGAATGGAGCTTGTATCTCACAAAGCATATGTGGGCTTGTCTGCATACTGAATCTCTGTACATGTGCCCTATTCTCGCCCTGAATTTATCATAGATAAGTAGGTCCAGGGTCACCAAAAGGTTCTGTAGAAACACATATGCCCATACCAGTAAGTTACCAAGTCCTATTTATGAGTATCATCATCAGAATTTCACTCTGATACTTGCTGTCAGAAGAGCTTTCGCTGCAGCTTGTCCATCCTGCAATGCTTCTACTGAGCTTGATGTGAAAGGTGAGCTGTTTATGGAAGGAAATTCCCATTTCTTCTTGCCCCTTAATCTCCACTCACACCGAAGTGCAAGAACTGATGCATTTGGCAAAACAGAAGACATTCTCCAAACAAACCTTATAGTGCTATGGTATTACTCTTTACCATTAGCTTGTCTGATGGTATATCGCAAAGGTCACACCATTCCTGAAGTTTATTTTGAAATATTTTCTAGAAGTGAAGCAAAATAAATCTAGCTTACGGAAGTCAACTTTACCATGAATAATATAATTGTGAATTTCATAAACTCCTAATGTATGTAACAACCCAGAAGCTTTAGTACTAAAAAATAAACCCTTTCTGTTTCTCTTTGTTTGTTTGTTTGTTTTGCTGAGATTTTGTGGTTGTTTTTTTTGTTTGTTTGTTTGTTTTTTTTTTTATTTTGGCTTGTTGTGGGTTTTTTTGTTTGTTTTGGTTTGGTTTGGTTTTGGTTTTGTTTTTTTTTTTTATAATAACAATGTAAGTCACAACTAGGTTGTAAATGAAGTTCTGGGGTTTCTTCAAGGTTCTTCTGCTATGCACAAGGCATAGTTATTCAGGTGTAATTCTCAATCTGTCACTCTGGATGGATTGAAGACCTCTTAGTTTGTACAGATTATTTGGGTGATGTCATGCTGGAGAGTCTCTGCTGGTTGCTGAGGATGTGCCAATATTACTGCTTATCCTACATCCCCGTCTCAGACAAATGTGTATTTCCTTGTTTGTATTTCACTGTCTTCTGTTAGGGATGGAATAATAAATCCTCTCTTTTTTTTTAAGGATTCATCCTCTCTCATGATAAATGAATGGCTATGTAGCTGTTATTTGTTTAATGCACTGCTTCATTCTAAATATATTGTTTTTCCTTCAAACAAAAAGCAATAAGCCTTCAATTTTGGCAGGTTTTACATACACTGACAGTAAGCTTTGACTTTTCAACATCTCTTTGTTTTATGCCTACCTGTCATAAGGTGAAATTCTGTAACGTTAAAACAGATGCACATTTTGACATCCAGTCTTATACAGAAGTGCTATTAAGACCGTCACTGAGAGTGCTATTTCATCACAGAATGGCTCACCACATATTTTCTTTGTTTTTGTGTTGTTTTGTTTGTTTTTTTTTAATATAAACCCACCCCCCACCCCCATGGTTTGAAACTGTTGAATGTGGCCATTAGACTGGCAATTGCTAGTTATGATGCTGTTGGAATTGCACTTCTAGGCAATCTGCACAGACTTACTGCTGCAATTAAAACTTGCAAACAAAAACTGTGCAGTTTGG